>JAVJIF010016213.1:0-88474 GCA_038442645.1 Agave tequilana | reverse complement strand
TTTACGGTTAAATGAAATATCAATTTCCTAATTAATTTAGTAAATTAAAATTTTGAACATTAAATATTCTACTAGTAGTCTTTACTGTTGTTAAGGCATAACGAATGTACTGCGACCAAGGTCACAGTTCATAATTAAAATAATCCACACGAATATCAATTTAAAATGAAGGTTACGACTTTGGTCGCAGTTGCTGGCGGCAGTCTTAATCAACAACAACACTGCGACCTTGGCGCTATGCATGTTAATATAAAAAGACGAGTAGCTACCAAATGTACTGCGACCTAGGTCGCAGTCCATGATAAAATTAATCACCACGAATATCATTTTAGTAATGAAAAGTAAGCGCCCTAGATCGCATTTCCTGGCGGTCTTTATCAATAACAACACTGCGACCTTGGTCGCTGCATATATTAATATAAAAGTCGGGGTTCATAAGAAATGCTTTAAAAATTAAACATGAATACAGGTGATGGCGATCAAGGTCGCAGCGTAAAAAGTAGGTTAATCAAAAAAAACACTGCGACCATGATCGCAGTCTGTTGTCTTGATGTAATAACATCTAATTTCATAATGTTTTTTTATACTTTGAATTCATTTTGAAATTTATTTTTTTGTTGTTCGCAGCACGGTGTTGTATCTAAAAGTAGAGATCTGGAAGATCATTTCATCAAGCAGCTGTTGAAAAATTGGACAGTTGATGTACAGTACATGTTCTTCCCGATCAATCACAAACACAGTGCCAACGATCCCGGATTTCACTGGACCTTATTGGTATTTGATTGCCATACAGAAGAGTGGATTTTTACAACTTTTTGGTCCCAGCTGAAAAAACAAGTAGTACATTAAAACTTTATCAAAGAGATGCAAGAATAATGGTGAGTTGAAATTTAATATTTCGATTACTGGATACTTGCATTTAATTTGATTAATACTGATATTTTTTTCTATTGACATTGCAGAAAGAGAAGATTATTACAGATTTTTTGAAATTGATTTCAAAAAATTAATGAAAAAACAAATATAAAATACACAAGATGCCCCCAACAAGCAAACAAGTATATAATTTTTTGACAACTACTTACCTATCATATTTTCTACTTTTTTTGAGTACAGAAATCTAATTTCATTTAATGATTATTCTGTACAATTTTCAGTGTTGATTGCGCTGTATATGTATGCAAGTACATGGAAAGTATAGCATTTAGTAGTCCATCAGCTATTGATACAGTTACGGGCCGATGTACAGAGACTAAGAAGTGAGCTTGCATACATGATACTTGCAGATAGAGAGAAGAGTTGGGATGAAGAAACAGAAATTATAAGAAGGATGGTATTTGAAGACTGAAAGTTGACAATTCATTGATGTACCTCATTTTTTATTTATAAATGTAAAAATAAATGCAATTCATGATCTGTTTGTTTTATTAATTTAATTTATAAACATTTTTATACATTTATTTATTATAAAATTCATTGATTATTTTTGATCTACATCTGTTACACCGTGCATTTTACTAATCCGTATTGATATTAGAAACAAACATGAGTTCAGAAGTTGTACTGCGACCAAGTCGCAGTGATGACCTGTTTGAGTTACAGCGTTTCCTTATATTGCGATACTGTAATCGAGACAGCGATGATGGTCGCAGTTACGTAATCATTTATCAGTTCCCAATACGACCGTGGTCGCACTTCTATAATCGTAGAGACCAAAGTTTTTGTATACATAGCCCTTTATATATGTTTTAATTTAATTAACTTCATTATTTTATGTTATCGTAAACATAATCCTCCCTGCATTTTTCTACCATAAGATATTAAAACAATTAAAATCTTCACGTGTTCAAAGTACAAAGTAACTTGATGTAAGACTGTATTAACTTTTTAACTGTTTTCGAGAACTGAACAGTCACCTGGAAAGTATACAATTTTTTAGGAAAAGGCAGAAAATAAAATTTGGGACATGTTCACGTCGTTTGAGAGCTTAAACCTTTGGAATTTCGGGATTAAAAATATATAAAGCATCATCATGACAGGATTATAAACATACTAAATAGGTTTTGCTCAAATTCGTTACTTTCAATATTCGGAAACAGATTCAAAAATGTCTTCTCCGCCGTCTTCACCGGAAAGAAGCCAATCATCTAATGATAATTGGATGTATAGTTTAAAGCGATCCCTCGCCACGGGTCAGAGGATGAGCTTGATACAGACGACCCGTTCTGGGAGTTCATTGATGAACCAAAATACTGCCATGAAGAGGAAGAAAGAGAAGAAGAGATTGTTGGTAAAGAGGTAGAAGAGACGGAAAGCGATACGGAAGACGAACACAGTCATAATCTTGAGGACGAATCTGATTATGATGGTGATGACGAGAAGGAGTAGATTAGAACTTTAAAATTTGTATTTCGATTTTTTATAAATATATAAGCCTGTTTTTCTAATGTTAATTGTGTGAATTATAATTTTTACTACTTAGTCTTGGTTGAAATGCTGTACATTTGTCACAAATTTTATTCATGTTGTAGATCGAAATGGATGTTACAATTAAAAGATATATATATTATATATATATATATATATATATATATATATATAATATATATAATATATATATATATATCGTCACCAACTGCGACTCTGGTCGGAGTCATGAAACTGGTGTAGACATCCAGACAGAACGTTCAAATGGGCAAAAAGGTACATGCGATCACGGTCGCAGTGTTAATTTATCTTCAGTGGACTGAAGCACAACATAGGGCGAAAATGTCGAAATGGAAGTTAAAATTAAATGAAAAAGGGAACGCTGCGACTGTTGTCGAAAACAGAAAAAATACCGTCAGGCAACTGCGACTCTGGTCGCAGTGATGAAACTGTTGTAGATAACGAGAAAGTCAATATTCAAATGTGCAAATATCGATGCGACCATGGTCGCAGTGTTACTTTATGTTTAGTGGAATAAAAAAAGAACATAGCGCAAAATTGTCAAAATTATATTTGTGCGGAACATTTCAACTATATTCAGATGTTATAATAATATACCAAGAGACGGGGGGCAATTTTAAAAGCAACAAATCAATTCCCCGGCATAGAAACACTGCGACCACGGTCGCAATTATCCCCGTACACTGCTTATCTTTGAGACCAAAGTCGCTGTCTACGTTAAAGTAAATAAAAAGTAAACTATATAGGCCAAGTTTGTAACAGTAAAACTCTAACGTACAACTACTTACAAAAATAGTACAGTAGAAGTCAAAAATGATATTAAAATCTGCTTATAATGACACGCCAGTGGCAGCATGCGACATGAATCTCTCTGCACTGTGCGACCCTGGTCGCAGTTCATGACTGAAACTGTCAAAATGAACACTTTATTCCTTCTAGGTGGACGCAACACAAACCTACTTCTTCTGCCATTAAAAAGGAAAAGTAAGAATTTTAAACATAAATCATTAGAAAGAAGTGTATAACAGGTTTAATTTAATACCAGTAATGGACAACCAATCCTGTAATGGCCCAGCTCTTAACAGTTACCACATCTTCGATGCTTCACTTCTTTCTGATATAGAGAATCTTCAAAACCAGACTTAAGCCTAGATGCAGCTCTAGGCCTCCCCTTAGTTGGTACAGGACCAATTGGATCACGTATGTTCAATTCTTCACCATCTCGCAGAACGACGACGGATCCACTGGAACCAACTGTAGTTTTAGGCTGTGATGCTGATAATTTTCTGACATGGACTTTGTATTCACTAGTGGTTTCTTCAGCAAATCTTTCCAAAACTGCGTCCAACTTTGAAAGATGGATATCAGAATCAGCGACCATCTCAAGAATTGCATTAAATTTTGAACGAAGTGTCCACAATCTAGCCGTCCGTGGAGTGCCTTGACTGGGAAAAGGCCTGATGCCATTTTCAATTGTAACATTTTTATAACGAGCATCCAACCTCCATCTCTAAAGTATATATGATTCTGGTATATGTGTAACGTGATTGCGCCACAAAATAAACAGAATATGTCTACAAAGGATACCCTCTGTTTCAAATAATGAGCAACTACAAGAAACATGGAGTTCCTCAGGCTTCTCATAACTGACCTTTTCCCAGCTGTCTTTTGATTCTGAAAAATCACCAACCAGATATTTTGATCCAGGTCCGTCGTATTCCAACTCTTCTGAAAACAGTGTCGTTACAACTGCCCATTCCTTTTGGAACAACTGAAAAATCTTCAGTGTATACAACTTTGAAACCTGTATCTCATATGGAATCGATGTACAATTAGGCACAGAATTCAAACCCCAAAAATCTTGTTGAGATTCAGAAGTACGACGGGCAGCAACAGCTTTATCATATTGGTGAACAAATTCCACTAGTTTCGTGTTTGCATTAACAAACCATCAAAGAAGAAATTAATACTCTCGGACCTCTGTCTGGTTGTCATTCCAGCACAGAAAACATCCTTGAGATATGCATTAACCCAGTGTCCGCGCAGTCTGTGCATCTTCAACAACCAACCGTCTTCTTCTTCTTATAAATGATATTTTTCATTCATCAGATGCCATCGCTCCTCGCATGTGCTTATATCACGGGAGGTGTACCAATCATAGAAATCAAAGACCATATCTTCCCCATACTTGTTTGTCATCGGCATTTGTTGCTCGGCAATATGTTTCCATACATGCCAGAAACAGTACCGGTGCCGAGTAGTTGGAAAAACAATCTTGATAGCGTCACCAATCTGGGCATCCTGATCAGTAATAATCAACTTCGGTGCAACTCCATGCATGCACTTGAGCCATTTTTAGAATAGCCACACAAACGTATCCCTCTGCTCATCAGCAAGCAATGCACAGCCAAACAAAATTGACTGTCGATGATGATTTACTCCAGTGAATGGAGCAAATGATAAGCTCAAGTGATTAGTCCTGTATGTTGTGTCAAAAACGATCACATCACAGAACCTCAAATACGAGGAAATAGCTCTTCCATCAGCCCAAAAAATACTTCTAAGTGTGCCCGCGTTATCAACTTCACTTGCAAAGAAGAATTCTGGATCGGTCTCGGCTTTCTCTTGAAAATATTTGATGATCGCAATAAACTCATGGCCAATGTTATTTCTACGTTGACGAGTAAAATCAATAACTTTTGCGGGCTCACTTCTTCACAACCTTCTCCCTGCCTCATTGCATTCACAACACGAGAAATATTTGAAGGGCGCATTCCCACATCAACCAAATTGCTCATAATGCTTCTGCTAATCTGCGAACGATGAGTCTGGTGAGAGTAATGGTAATGTACCTTATCCGGGCTTGATAATTCATGTGAATGAGAATCAACAAATTTGGTGACAACCCAATATCTTCTGTCAAATAAAAAACGAAGGCGAACATGCATCTCAGCAGGACACGCTACTCTAGTGTCAATTCGACGATGCACTGTAAGCCCCTCTTGTCTTTTGTCACACAACTTCTTCACACCTTCCTTGTTGCAGCAAAATTTTCTGCAAATAACTTCATGAGGAGGCCTCCGTGACTTATCTATTCCTTTTCTTCTCACGCCAAAACCTCTGTTCCTTGCATAAGAATTGTAGAAATTGTATGCTTCCACATCTGTGAGAAACTGTTTCCCTAAAAAAATATTTGAGCTTCCAGACATTTCTCCATGTGCATTCAGATCCTGCAAAAACAAATTGACGAACTACATAAATATAAATATTTTTTAAATATCACACGTCACAACTTTAATTTCTAAAACTGCGACCAAGGTCGCAAATGTAATGAAATCTATATAACTTCTTACTAAGGACTGCGACCGTAGTCGCAGTTTCCGTATGAGCAGATTTTTTTAAAAAACTGAATAATAACTGTGCAACAATCTAATGAATATATAAAATGGATATAATTCACATAGAAACGTGAAAAATATATCACAAGTCTGAACTTTAATTACTAAAACTGCGACCAAAGTCGCAGATGTAATGAAATCTATATAACTTCTTACTAAAAGACTGCGATCGTAGTCGCAGTTTTCCGTATAAGAAGAATTTTTAAAAAACTGAATAATAACTGTGCAACAATCTAATGAATATAAAATGGATATAATTCACATAGAAACGTGTAAGAATTATAACAATAAGAAATGCGACTTAGATCGCAGTCACAAAATAAAGCTTTCACAGTCAGAGATTATTTTCAAATAAAATTGCGGCCGTGGTCACATTTCTAAAACTTTAGAATAAGTGATTATAGGTCGCAATACCATATACGCTACAGAAAAAGATTCTATATTTAAGAAATTGCGTAAAAAAATTGACACAATAAAAACCTGTTGATCAGCATGCAAAGATGTCAACCCTTCAATATTTTCAATATTCTGAGAGAAAGTTGAACCAGATGATATATCCTCCAAATTTAGATCGGGAGATAGAGATCGCTTACTACTGCGATCAGAATTGGCAGGGGAAGTAGACTGCTCAGACGTCGACATTAAATAAAAAGGATAAAAAATTGCTCTGAAAAAAATTGATATTTTCAGAGAAAACTTTATCGCAGGTTAGAAAAGGAGAACCTAAATCTGACAAAGAGCGGTAAAGAAATAGGGAAAAAATAATAAAAAACAATAACCTAAATCTTATAAAGAGCGGTAAAAAAAGGGGAAATAATAATAATAAACAATAACCTAAATCTGACAACGAGCGGTCAAAAATTTTGGGGTGGGGAAATAATAATAAATAATCACGGAGCAAGTAGCTTTTAACAAGGGGTATTTAGTAATTTAACTGTTCCTATAAGCGGGCCGCAAAGTTAGTGCGGTGACAAATATTGAGCCACGTCACCGCATGCTGAGAGAGTCTCTCAGCCGTCGGCTGATATACATTTTTCTCATATATATATATATATATATATATATATATATATATATATATATATATATATATATATATATATATATATATATATATATATATCGAAACACATCCAAATAATTATGTAGACAGGTTCATGAAGCCATTGAGCCTAAAATCAATGGTCTAGGAGTGTAAATGAATTGGTAAAGAAGCATGATTGGATCATATAAGGTCTTAGTCTCAAAATCAGCCTAGACAAAATAGAGAAGATGATGATGCCCGGTGGTGGTGATAATGAGGGGGGAAAAACAAAAAAAATAGTAAATTGTTTATGAAAAGGTAGCTAATGGTTATATTTATCCAGAAATAAGTGACCGTGCATACATTTTTGGGCTGTCAAATTGCTCGATTCAAATCTCAAAGTATATGTTATTGGTGAATCAAATGTTTATCTACTATATATAACCAAAGGATGGGCGTGTAGACGGCCGTTGCCGACCATTACGATAGCTTTATATTTTTTATTTTTTAATTTTGAAGGGGGGAAGGGCCAATCGGCCCCCTTACTCTCAAGTCTCTTCTCAGACAAAAAGTCATGAGCTCTCAGGCATTGCATTCATGGAGAACTGAACAACACTTCCCTTTGTCTCGGCACCCGCTGCATTGTAGCACCCTGTTTCTGAGATACGTACCCAGATAACTTGTCCTGATTTCTTTGACCATTTTGTTTCAATTTTCTTCCAGTAATTGTATTGAGTTGTGATTGCTTATGTTATTTGGTATCGGATCTGGATTCTCAGTCTTAGAGTCAGCCCTGACTCGGACCGGGAACCCAATACCGGCGTACCGCCTGATTTGACTTTCTGATAGTCCGATTTGACCGATTTCAGTTTTAGACACTATTTTATAATATTTTAGATTTTCATAATTTTCTAGAATTTTTCTGCAAAATCTCCAAAATCGGTGTCGGTCGATGCCGACCGATTCCTAGATTTTTAGTTTTCAAATGGAATTGAACTTTCAGAAACAGCTTTCACATTACTTTTAAAATTTCATTTTCTATCTAAATATATTTTTTGGGATTTTTCTAAATTTATCAAAATTTCACCGATTCTGATGTCGTCAGGTATCGCCGGAAGATTTTAGGATTTTTAATTTGAAAACTAGATTGAATTTCTCGAATCTGATTTCACCAGGTATCTTAAAATATTTTTTTATTTTTTAAGAATTTTTAGAACGTTTCTGAAACAGTCAACTTTACCCTATTAAATAATAAATATTATTTTCTGATCTTTTTCTTTTCTTACTTTTCCCTTCTCCACTCCTCTACTTTATACTCCTAGGATATTCCAATAATTTTATTATTTATAATATATTTATTTATAAATTTTTATCTTATTTTTCCTTTTTCTTATTTTCCTTATTTTTCCCTTTCTTCTTTTCTTTTTTTCTTCTTTTCTCTTTCTCCTCCATGCCCTGCACCCCAACTACCATTGCGACCCACTCCTTTGCAGCAGCACTGCAAACACAGCAGCAAGCAAACCCCCATTCCTCTCCCCATACCCACCCCATTACTCTCCCTCTCCTTCTCTTTAATATGTTCCCTTCTTCCCTATTTCCTTCTTCAACTTCTCCATTTTCATCTCCCACCAAACACCATCACCAAACTCCTCATCACCGTCGCCTCCACCACCGGAGCCGCCGTCGCCGTCGTCGTCGCCGCCACCGCCCCTAGCCGCCGCCACACACCCCCCACCTCCCCACTTCCTTCTCCACTTCCATCACCCCCAATACCTCTCCTCCTTCTTCAATTTCATCCAAACCATCACCACAATTTCATCTTCTTCTCCAAAATTCTCCACCAAACTACCTCCTCCTCCACTTCCAACCACCCCATCATCACCTCCTCCTCCTCCTCCAACTCCCCATCACCTCCAACAACAACCACAACCACCACCACCATCAATCACCACCACCAAAAACAACAACTTCAACAACAATGACAACTCCACCACCCCCGTCCTCCCGGGCCTAGGCCGCGCGCGCGTCCCCCTGGCGGTGGCGCCGCCGCCGCCAGGCCGCCCACTTCCCCCTCCTTTTCTTTTTCCTTTTCTTCTTTCTTTCTTTCTTCTTTCTTCTTTCTTTCTTTTAATTCTTTCCTTTTCTCCCTTTCCATTTTTACCCCCTCCTTAACCCCTTATTTACTTTCCCATAATTTCAATTATACCCCTCCCCATTAATTCTTATTTTCTCTCTTAAATAACCCTATACTCTCTCTCTCCCTCTCTCTCTCCCCTCCTTCCTACAACTTTCTCTCTCCTCTCTCATTCCCTCTCTAATAATTATATAAATATTTATATTTATATATTTTAATATATATATTTATGGGCTAGTGGCTTGCTCGCACGAGTTCGCAGATTTCTCAGACTTTTCTCGGTATTTTCATTCCGGTGTTAGGCGAGTACATTTCTTACTTTATTACCATCGTTCCATGTCTAATAATTTTCTTGCTTTTAATATATGATGTCTCTTTATGCAAGTTAGTATATGTTATATAAATGATTATCATGCTTTATATATAACTTCCAGCCATTATTATACTTTGTCGAACCGGTATTATAACATGTATGTTTAGATCTGCTCCCGCTTTACTCGGCTTCGCATAGCTAAATTATAGACTAAATTATTATTGTTATAAAAGTGGTTGTGAAGAGTTTAAAATGTTTACGCCATTCTCCTGTATCATGTTATGTGACCAGTTGATACCTGATATTTGATGTTGTGACTCTCACTGACATATTAGTTACCTGATCCTGATTATATACACCAGTACTTACCATGCTATACTTGACGGTTGACATGCTATCACATGGTACTAGTATATTTGACCTGATATTGTGACACCTGACTGAATACTATTACACCAGACACCTGTATTTCTTTGCATATTCATGATTATCACTTTTACGGGAACTTATTATTATATTGTTACCAGACATTTGGTACTCCTGAACTCCTGTACTTCTGAACTCTAGCATTCCTGGACCCCTGGAAAAGGGTGACTCCTGATATTATACTCCTGTTGATCCCCGTAATATGATAACCATGAATATAGAATTACTATGAACACCTTGTGGACATTATCACTGGATAAATTTTAATAATAGACAACTTACACCGGGATGGGGGAAACTGATGAGTACCGATATGGTCTCCATGTTTATGGTGGTCTATAGTGCGTCGCGCGGCCATATACTTAGATTAGACCTGGAGGCCACAAAGCGCTTCCGTGGCGTGTGTGCTGACACCCCTACTCCCCCTGTCTGCCGGTTGTGCCATAAGTCCCTGGGCCTATTCCTGTGGGAGCGGTGACATCCTATCCTATTCGGGCATACAATAAGTCCCGGTACCTAGCGGTATGTTCCGGCTCAGTATTGGATACTCCTTGACTATTGTCCGGGCATGTACGGGACCCATTTTAAACTTGGTTCGTCGATCTCCATCAGTTCCAATACCTACTCTCTGGTCTGTATGCTGAGGTATGTGGGATGGGACATATACCGATGTATACAAATCGGATGAGTCTTAATAACATAATAATAACACGCTCCTGAATATATGATTAGCTATACTCTTGATCTATACTGCTCACCACTTATACATGTGCTATTTTGTTGGATTATTTGATTGCTTCCTTACTGTTTCATTATTATGTTATTGTTGTTGGCCCAAGAGGTTACACTCTCTATTTGTTTATGTTTTGATGATAACAAAACACATAGAAGCTATATGGTACTAATAAGTTGTTTAGAATGAGTTTCAGGTTTGGACTAGTTGTGATGGCCATTTCTAAGCTATTGCTAGGATTATGATGCTAAAAAGCAAATGGCGCAAGAGGACGTTATGATAGAAGAGAAGGCTCTAGCTTGGTGTAACGCGGCTCAGAGAATTCTTTTTCAGTTTTTATAATTTTAGTGTGTTAAAGAATAGTGTATGTGTTGAAGCTCAAAATTCCCCACACACAAAAGATTTTGTGCACATGATTTTTCTAAAAGAAATTTCTTCTATATACAAAATATTTTTAAACATATTTTAATTCTTACAAACTTTATTTTATATAGTATACCAGGTTTTGATCAAAATTAATTTGAAAATATTCAAGATCGTTTAAAACCATTTTCAAAAGAATTGTTTTTGGCCTGTTGCGGTCGACCGGGCCGTCGACCGGATCTGTTTCAGGTCAGAACGGTCGACCGGGCGGTCGACCGCGCTTCTGACTGTTTGGGTGCGTGCATGTGTGCACGTCTACCGGTCGACCGGGCGGTCGACTGGACCCTATGTCGGTCGACCGACCTTCGGCCGACTGAAAGGACCCATGTTTCTATTTGTTACAGTCGACCGGGCGGTCGACCGTGGGCTGGCAACGGTCAAAAGTTTTTGAAAACCGGTTGATTGGCCGGTCGACCGTGAGCTTGATTTCAGCCTAAACGGCTAGTTTTTTAAACACATTTTAAAACGTGATTTTTCTCTCTAAACGAATTTGGGGGCTGGATTTGGGTCTAATCTTTCCTAATTATTCATTATAACAGTTTACTCTTTAATCCTAGTTTTATCCTATAAATAGGGATGATTAGGGTTGAGGTGATTACAACAATCCTTTGCAAAAGAAATCAAGTTTAAAGGCTTTCAAAAGAAGTTTTTGCTCTCAGTTTTTGTGCTCAAAATTCTCTCTTTTTACTGAAGTTTTTGGTTTAAAACTCTCTTCAATTTCATTTTCTTTTTCACTTACAAAACTTGAGCTTTAATCCTACACATTATTCTATAGGATTTTTGTAAGGTAAAAAGTTTTTCAAAAGAGGGTTTGTGGTCTTTTGATCACCAAGATATTCTTGTATTTGTGGCTCCACTACCTCTGGACTAGAGGAGTGTGATTGAGGAGTTGGGTACTCCCTTGTGGTTGTAATTCTTTGTGAAAGTTATAGTGGTTGGAAATCCTTCTGGGTGAAGGCAGAGACGTAGAGCTGGGTGCTCGAACCTCGAAACAAATCTCAGTGTTTGCGATTGGTTTATTTGCTTTATTTACTTGCTTTATATTCATTGCTATATTATCGATCAATACTCATACAACAAGATTGCATTACACACCTCAAACTCTTATCTAGAGGAATCACGAGGAAGGAGTTCAGAGCCCTTCACGGGGTATTCGGCTTCTAGTCTTGTTTCGGGTAATCGTTGCATCATAACATTATTAATTTGTATATTGATTAGCATTATCACCTATTCACCCCCCTCTAGGAGATTTCAATTGGTATCAGAGTTAGGACTCTAGTTTTTGGCTTCACATCCTTAGAGAGATCCTAAAATTTGCTAATCACAATTTTCATATCTTCATTCATTCACTAGTAAAGATGGCCGACAACATTAAGACCCCTCCCAAATTTGATGGACTCAACTTTCCTATATGGAAAGTTAGGATGACCATTTTTCTATAATATCTAGGTAGTCTAGTTGCTAAGTCCTGGACCAAGCCTTATAGTAGACCCGAAAGTGAGGAGGACACTTGGTCCGAACTTACCTTCAAGGAATATGAAGTTAATTCAAAGGCTCAGAATGCCCTACTTTTAGCTTTGAATGAGGATGACTTAACACGAGTTATCCATTGCAAATCTGCCTTTGAGATTTGGTAACACTTATTGGTCACTCATGAGGGAACATCACAAGTCAAGAGAGCTAAAATAGATCTCTTGCGTTCCCAATATGAAAGTTTTAAAATGCTAGAAGATGAATCTATTGATAATATGATTACCAAGTTTACTAAGATTACTAATGCTCTTTCTTCTCTAGGTGATGAAATAAGCAACGACCAAAGGTGCGCAAGGTGATTCGTGCTCTTCCTTCGTCATGGGAAATCAAAGCTACCACCTTGAAGGAGTTGAATGATAAGGACGAGATGGAGCTCATAAGTCTTATTGGAAACCTTAAGACTCATGAGATGGAGAAGAAGGCTAGAGAAGATGCGGTACCTCAAAAGAAAAAGTCAATAGCTTTCAAGTCTTCCTCTTCCAACTACGATGAAGAAGATGAAGAAGATGATGAAGAGCTATCTCTCTTTGTAAGAAATGTAAAGAGAATATACCGCAAGAATAAGCTCAACTATAGAAGACGATGGGAAGGGAAGGAGGAGAAAAGGATCATATGCTACAACTGTCGAAAACCCGGACACATCATGGCCGATTGTCCCGATTTCAAGAAAAAGATGACCTCCTCCTTGAAGCAAAAGAGGCCGATTGAAAAGAAGGTTTACAAAGCCACTTGGGATTCGGAAAGTGAATCCGAAGATGAAGTCGATACGGCAAATATGTGTTTCATGGCAAACACACCCAAGGTAACTACTCAACCTCGTGATGATGAAAGTGAAATAAGTAGAGAAATGTTAGTACATGCTTTTGTTGAACTTTCTGAAAGTTTTGATGATAAAAAGGTAGAGTGTTCAAAATTGAAAAAGGAAATTGAGATGCATAAAAATCAACTTGCAATTTCTTCAAAAGAAAAAGATGACCTTTCTTCTAATTTTATTTCAACAAAAAGAGAGTTTGATGCTTATAAAGTTACTTGTAAAGCTAAATTTCCAAAAATTGATGAAAATGAATTATCCTTGTTAAAAACTAAAATCAATGATTTTGAAAATGTTTTAAAAGAATGTGCTTTTAACACTAATAAATTAGAAGAAATATTTTCAAAGAAGCATATGCACACTCCACATGCTAAAAATGATAAAACAATTCATGCCAAAAATTCACATGCTCATCATGCCAACACTTCACATGACACTCATGTTAAAACTACTCATGCTCACAATTCACATGTTCGTAAGCCACTTGCTCATTATGCTTTCAAATATGATAGAATTTATAAATGTACTTATTGTGTCCGGAATGGCCATTTGGCTAAATTTTGCTATGATCATATAAATAGGACAAATAATCTTGTGTGGGTTCGAAACACTAACTCTCTAGGACCCAAGAAAATTTGGGTACCAAAATCAAGTCCTAAATTATTTGATGTAGGTACACACCAAGGCTCCAAGACGTAAGGAGCGGTGGTACCTTGATAGTGGTTATTCAAGGCATATGACATGGGACATCAACAATTTCACAACCCTATCAAGGTACCATGAAGGTGGCACCGTCACCTTCGGAGATGACTCCAAGGGCATCATCATCGGTATAGGTAACATTAAGATTGGTGCATCTCCTTTAATAGAAAATGTTGTTCTTGTTGATGGGCTTAAATATAACTTGCTTAGCATAAGTCAACTATGTGATCGTGGTCTCAAAGTTGTATATGATGAATCTTCTTGCAAAATTTTTGATTGTAAAAACCAATGATTGTATTCTTACCGGATTTCGTGAAAATAATGTCTATATTATTGACATGCTTAATTTGGATTGTTCTACTAAATGTTTGAATGCTTTTGATGAGATTTCATGGTTATGGCATAGAAGATTAGGACATGTATCTTTTGATCACCTTGCTAGAATTAATTCTAAGGAATTGGTGAAGGGTATTCCTTGTTTGAAGTTTGAAAAAGACCGCATTTGTGGTGCGTGCCAACTTGGGAAACAAACCAAGTCTTCTTTCAAAACAATCAAGGATATCATGTCAACTAGGCCATTAGAATTGATTCACATGGATCTTTTTGGACCAACTAAAATTAAAAGTTTAAATGGAAGTAGATATGTTTTTATTTTAGTTGATGATTTTTCTCATTTCACTTGGGTTTTCTTTTTGGAGCACAAAGATCAAACTTTTTCGCATTTTAAGATTTTTCGAAAAAGGGTTGAAAAAGAAAAAGGATTTTCAATTTTACGGATAAGAAGTGATAGAGGTGGTGAGTTTGTTAACCAACTCTTCATGACTTATTGTGATGAAAAGGGAATTAAGCATGAAATGTCATGTCCTAGGACTCCACAACAAAATGGAGTAGTTGAAAGGAAGAATAGAACTCTTCAAGAAATGGTTAGGACTATGATAAGTGAATATGGTCTCCCTCAATACTTATGGGCCGAGGCCGTAAACACCGCATGTTACATATCAAACCGTATTTATTTGTGCAAAAATACTTTCAAAACCTCTTTTGAAATTTATCATTTAAGAAAATCAAATGTTTCATACTTTAAAGTTTTTGGATTCAAGTGTTTTGTTTTGAATACTAAAGATAATTTGGGTAAATTTGATGCTAAGGCTTATGAAGCAATCTTTGTTAGATATTCTAGTACTAGCAAAGCTTATAGGGTATTCAATAAATCATCTCATACTATTGAAGAATCTATGCATGTTAAATTTGAAGAATCTAATGCTATTGTTGAGAATGTTATAGAGATTGACTTATTAGGTGAGAACATGGAGAAAATATCCTTGAAGGACTCACCCATCCAAGAAGACAAGCAAGAACCCATTGGTGAAGTTCAAAAGGATGAAGTGGAGCAATCTCAACCACTTCCTAAAGATTGGAGATACGCTACAAATCATCCCAAAGATTTCATCATAGGTGATGTATCAAAGGGGGTAATTACTCGCTCCAAACTCCATGAATTGTGTGGTAATTTTGCATTCATTTCTCATTTTGAACCCAAAACATCCTCGAAGCCGAGGGTGACTCATATTGGTTACTAGCTATGCAAGAAGAGCTCAATCAATTTGAGCGCAACCAAGTTTGGCACCTTATTCCTAGACCCCACGATAGACCAATAATTGGTACTAAGTGGATTTTTAGGAACAAGTTGGATGAGTCAGGAAATGTTATTAGGAATAAGGCTAGGTTACTGGCCCAAGGTTACACTCAAGTTGAAGGAATCGACTTTGAGGAGACCTTTGCATCCGTAGCACGGCTTGAAGCCATACGGATCACACTAGCTTATGCATCTTTTAAAAATTTTAAACTTTTTCAAATGGATATAAAAAGTGCATTTTTAAATGGTTTTATTAATGAGGAAGTTTATGTTGAACAACCTCCCGGTTTTGTAGATCATATTCATCCAAATTTTGTTTTCAAACTTGATAAAGCATTGTATAGTTTAAAACAAGCTCCAAGAGCTTGGTATGAAAGGCTTTCTAATTTTCTTCTTTCAAATGATTTTGTTAAAGGCAAAGTAGACACCATATTATTCACTAAACATGTTGATAGTGACATTCTTATAGTTCAAATATATGTTGATAATATAATCTTTGGTTCTACTAATGAGTTACTTTGCAAGGAGTTTGAACAATGCATGTAACGTGAATTTGAGATGTCATTAATGGGTGAATTGAATTATTTTCTTGGACTCCAAATCAAGCAAATGCGTGATGGGATTTTCATATGTCAAGCCAAGTACTCCAAGGAACTCATAAAGAAATTTGGGCTTGAAGACTCAAAAATTTGCAATACTCCCATGGCCACTACCACCAAGCTTGATAAGGATGACCAAGGTAAGTGTGTTGATATAAAATTGTATAGAAGCATGATTGGTAATTTGTTGTATTTAATGGCTAGTAGGCCGGATATTATGTTTAGTGTGTGTCTTTGTGCTAGATTCTAATCGTGTCCCAAAGAATCTCATTTAACTGCGGTAAAACGCATTATTCGTTATATTAAGGGCACTATTGGAATGGGTCTATGGTATCCGAAAACCGAAGATTTCTCAATGACGAGTTTTTCGGATGCCGACTATGCGGGTTGTAGAGTGGATAGGAAGAGTACTAGTGGAACATGTCAATTCTTGGTAATTGTCTTGTTTCATGGTCTTCTAAGAAACAAAATTCGGTAGCCCTCTCAACTGCCGAGGCGGAGTATGTTGCGGCGGGGGCTTGTTGTGCACAAGTCCTTTGGATGAAACATACTCTCCTTGATTATGATTTGCATTTTGATCATATAAAAAAATTTTGTGATAATACTAGTACTATTCATATGACTAAGAATGCAAATCAACATAGTAATACCAAGCTCATTAAGATTAGATATCACTTTCATAGAGATCATTTTGAGAAAGGTGATATTGAGATTGATTATGTTTCTTTCAATTTGCAACTTGCCGATATTTTCACTAAACCACTTGACTATAATAGATTTTCTTTTATATGTGGTGAACTTAATGTTTGTGTTGTTGAATAAGAAAATTTCTTGCTAATATATCCCTTTTTGATGTATGACAAAAAGGGGGAGAAATATGTGGTGTTTTGGTGTTTTATAGTTTTGGTGTTTTATTGATGGTTATTCAAAAAAAAAATTGAAAAATTCTCATTCTCTCATAATAAATTGTTTTATACTTGTTTAATATAGCATTATTTGAGGGAGAGTTTTTACCTCTCTTTTATATCTTGTGTTATAGCCTATATGCTTTGTCATCATCAAAAAGGGGGAGATTGTTGGCCCAAGAGGTTACACTCTCTATTTGTTTATGTTTTGATGATAACAAAACACATAGAAGCTATATGGTACTAATAAGTTGTTTAGAATGAGTTTCAGGTTTGGACTAGTTGTGATGGCCATTTCTAAGCTATTGCTAGGATTATGATGCTAAAAAGGCAAATGGCGCAAGAGGACGTTTTGATAGAAGAGAAGGCTCTAGCTTGGTGTAACGCGGCTCAGAGAATTCTTTTTCAGTTTTTATAATTTTAGTGTGTTAAAGAATAGTGTATGTGTTGAAGCTCAAAATTCCCCCACACACAAGATTTTGTGCACATGATTTTTCTAAAAGAAATTTCTTCCATATACAAAATATTTTTAAACATATTTTAATACTTACAAACTTTATTTTATATAGTATACCAGGTTTTGATCAAAATTAATTTGAAAATATTCAAGATCTTCAAAACCATTTTCAAAAGAATTGTTTTTGGCCTATTGCGATCAACCGGGCCGTCGACCGGATCTGTTTCAGGTCAGAACGGTCGACCGGGCGGTCGACCGCGCTTCTGACTGTTTGGGTTCGTGCATGTGTGCACGTCTCCCGGTCGACCAGGCGGTCGACCGGACCCCATGTCGGTCGATTGACCTTCGGCCGACTGAAAGCAACCATGTTTTGTTTGTTACGGTCGACCGGGCGGTCGATCGTGGGCTGGCAACGGTCAAAAGTTTTTAAAAACCGATCGACCGGCCGGTCGACCGTGAGCTTGATTTCAGCATAAACGGCTACTTTTTTAAACACGTTTTAAAATGTGATTTTTCTCTCTAAACGAATTTGGGGGCTGGATTTGGGTCTAATCTTTCCTAATTATTCATTATAACAGTTTACTCTTTAATCCCTAGTTTTATCCTATAAATAGGGATGATTAGGGTTGAGGTGATTACAACAATCCTTTGCAAAAGAAATCAAGTTTAAAGGCTTTCAAAAGAAGTTTTTGCTCTCAGTTTTTGTGCTCAAAATTCTCTCTTTTTACTGAAGTTTTTGGTTCAAAACTCTCTTCAATTTCGTTTTCTTTTTCACTTACAAAACTTGAGCTTCAATCCTACACATTATTCTATAGGATTTTTGTAAGGGAAAAAGTTTTCAAAAGAGGGTTTGTGGTCTTTTGATCACCAAGATATTCTTGTATTTGTGGCTCCACTACCTCTGAACTAGAGGAGTGTGATTGAGGACCTGGGTACTCCCTTGTGGTTGTAATTCTTTGTGAAAGTTATAGTGGTTGAAAATCCTTCTAGGTGAAGGCGGGGACGTAGAGCTGGGTGCTCGAACCTCGAAACAAATCTCAGTGTTTGCGATTGGTTTATTTGCTTTATTTACTTACTTTATATTCATTGCTATATTGTCGATCAATACTCATACAACAAGATTGCATTACGCACCTCAAACTCTTATCTAGAGGAATTATGAGGAAGGAGTTCAGAGCCCTTCACGGGATATTCGGCTTCTAGTCTTGTTTCGGGTGATCGTTGCATCATAACATTATTAATTTGTGCATTGATTAGCATTATCACCTATTCACCCCCTCTAGGTGATTTCAATTGTTAAGGTAAAATCAAATTATATAAACTCAGACTACAGTGAAGTGAGATATAGGGTATATATATGAGGGTTTCCTTATTTGGATTATTCCTTTGACTTACTAATCTCATGGATCGGTAATGTGGGCTTGTATAACTGATTTTCTAGTAGTTACTTTACTCACTGTCTCATTTCATGCTTATATGTGTTTATATTCACGATACACCTTTCATGTACACATGTACCTGATATGCACGCCACTTGGCTTTACCATATATACTTGCGGGGTTGCATCTGACAACTCTGGATTCTCATGTCCAGATTCTAGAGCTTGGACCATGATGGCCTTACTGTAGCTGATCATAGCACGCAGCGGATCCTCCCGTGGTGGTCAGAGCGCGCCGAAGCTTGGACGTCGCCGTAGCTCTTCCTTCCAGTTCCTCTCCTGTTTGACTCTCGAGGTCTTCCCTTGCTGCTCGTGAGCATCTCTCAGCTTTTATTATGTATATCCCTTCATGTATTGTACTTTTGTATCTTCTAGTGATGTAATATTCTTATAATATTGTATCACTCTCTATGATGACTATATACTTGTACTTTTCTATTGGAATGTATATTACCACTGTGCTTCCGTACTCTGATTCTTACCTGCACTGATGCTTAGCGTATATACGTGAGGGTATTTCTGACCTGCGTATATACGTCGCAGTGATGTCCCCGTATCCGCGGGATCGGGGCGCCACATACATAGTCTGCCACCATGTTGTCTTCTCTTATAAAAGAACATACAAAGTCTTCAATAAGTTCCATCCACACTCTCACATCCCGAGTAACACTTTCAAAGTAGCCACTGTCGTCTTTCCTGGAGTTTATCCACTGGACCACCTAACTAGTCTCCTTCTAGCCAGACTTTCTTAACCCCTAACTCCATAATAGCACATTATAGACTAGCCCAAGCGTGGGTCATCTCCATAATTGATACTGATATGCCCACCAACATAACACTTCGTGCTATTAGAAGAGTGCCCTAAAAGTCCCTAATCACAAAACCAGTGCTTCCATAGCTAGTCCCGGTGGACAACACCCTCTTAAAATTGAGCTTATTCCAATCACGAGCAAGGAGCCTCGGTATCACTAGAACAGGGTGTTTCGAAGGGAGTGATTACCACTCAAGACAATCCTAGTGCTTGCATAGTTGAAACTCCGTACCTGTAGCTCTTCAGTACTCCGTAGCTTGGTTGATGGCCGTGGCCATCGCGACCTGGCTACTACACCATCGGCCACTAAAGGCAGATCCATTATAGACTTTCCATGTCTCCCATGCCATGTAGGTGACTATAGATTGAATGAATTTCCTCTGCGGAGACTTGCCCCGGTGTTTGAGGCATGCTACTATGTCCGCATAGGAGAGGATCGTGACTTGCCTCCTCGACACCATAGCCAACTCACCCTGAACTCACCAAGAAGAACATGTATACAAGGCGTGCTTTTGTGTTTCAGCAGAGAAGTTACTTCGCGTGCAAGCCCTTAAGATTGCTGGGACTCTCCGAGCTAAACTATCATTGCACTGGATAATACCACTCAAGATCTCCAACAGAAGGCCTAGACTCGGCGTCCGCGTTGATCCGCCATGCGAGCGCAGCGCCTCGGTTATGGTTGTTAAGTTGTGGAGCCTTATTACTGCCTTGAAGGATCATCACCGTGGGAGTTGGAATCTTGAGAGAGAGAGAGAGAGAGAGAGAGAGAGAGAGAGAGAGAGAGAGAGAGAGAGAGATCGAAGCACTCCGGGCCATGACCTTGGATGACTCGGGCATTTGGACGAGTCCAAAGTTTCAGTTAACGGCAAGATCAGAATGAAAATGGGGCATATGGAGTGGAGAAGTCTCCAGAGCGATAGACTCTAGAGTGGTGGAGTCTCCGGAGCACATAGTCGGAGGAGCACTCCGTAGCGACAGAGTAGAGTAGTTTAACCGAGGTGCTTAGTGGAAGCGACCCAGTCCAGCCTGAAAGCGGTCCAGCATGGAAGCAACCCGATCCAACCTGGAAGCAATCCAGTCTAGAAGCTTCTTTTGCCAGTGAAATTTAGAGAACAAGTCAAGGACAGTTTAGTGTTTTCATAACCTATAACTCTAGTTGTCTTTATAAAAGGGTGTTTGTGTTATAACCAGTACAGAAAAATACAGAATTTTAGACTTTAAGAATAGAAAATGTAAGGTGCTCAATATACCGCGATAGCAAGTTGCTATGCAGGTCGTGATCCACACGGAGGGACTTGCAATGGAAGTGCATTGTAAGTCCACTTTTAATTCACTAAAAATGGTTAAAAGTTCTTCTTTTTGTTCTTGTAAAGAAAAGGAAATAAAGTTATTATTAAGTTAAAATAAAAGTGGTAGATTGAGAAGGTGGAGAAAATAGATAGTTTATACAAAAAACTGAAAATAGTGAAGAGTTGAGAGTTGGTGATGGAGGTGATCTAAACTAAAGATTAAAAAAAAAGAAAAAAACCTAAAAGAAATACTTACCTCTTTTGATTGATGACCTACCTTGGATTTGTTGCTTATTTACCTTGATATGAAGATGATCAGCGCATAGCTTAAAAGATTAAACTTAGTCCCAGTTTATATTACATCATTAAAGTTTCTTCGAGAAAGCATGAAATGATACAAACATAAGGAGGAATCCATCGTCATGAGCTATCGATGGCACTCGCTAAGGCAAGACAATACTAATGCTATTTGACTCACTTGGATTATCATCAAAACCAAAAAGAAGAAGAAAAAAGTAGAAGAGAAAGAAGAAAATGAAAACATAACTATGATTCGATTCAAATAACTATGAAAGAAAAAAAGAATTTACACCGGTGTCACTTTAAATACAAGCTTCACTCTCATTCCTCTATGAAACTTTCCTCTCCTCTCAGTTACATAAAAAAATAAAAATCTAAGTTACAAACTACAAAATAGCCTATCCTATGTTCTCTGCTGAACCGTCTGGCTTCAGAATTTGCATGTATTTATAGCAAAAATGCAATGGAGGAGAGCGTTTGAAGATAGGAGGAGCAAACACTCCCCATATCTTAACTGTAATGTAGTGAAAACGTGACATTTGCTGCATTTTCGCGGCCTGGATGTGACCAGATGGCCACATCCAGGATAGCGAGCCTCTGATCTCTCGAATATCCTTTATCTCCTGATAGATTTTTAGTTTGGGCTCTGAATTCATCTATATCACCGTTGATCTTCAGGTAACCGAAATGAATCCATCAAAATTTGAATTTAACCGGTTTTTATTTAGTGTTATCTCTGATTTGTTCTGATCTTCAACTAACAATTGTCCTAATCCTTGAATTTGATTTAATCTGAACTTTAGTAGGTTTTTGGGCTCATTTTCTATTTCTTCTCCTTTAGTAAAGACTCTGCAAATAATTGGACAAAAAAAATAACTAAAGTAGAGTTTATTAAATAATAAATATGAGAATGTGACGATAAATATGCAATATCTGTATCCAATCAAAGAGGATGCATCGTCATTGGGGTTTTACATGTGAGAGAGTGTGAACTCGTTGATAATCGAGTGCCACTGTATAGAGCAGCTGTGAGGTTCTCTCTTCACTTATGTAATCTCTATGAAAATAGTAGATTTATGTGTGGCTTTGTGATTTTTTTCAATTTGGATTTTTCACGTAAATTCTGGTGACTTTTATTGCATCTGATTTTGCCTTTCTCTTCTTTTGTCACATTGTCGTTATCCAATAATTGGTGTCAGAGCAAGGTTCATAATGGCAGAGGAAGAAAAGATCAGAGTCGAAAGATTCAATGACACGAACTTTAGATTCTAGAAGATGCAGCTCAAAGACTACCTATACCAAAAAGATCTCTATCATTCTCTCGGTGTAAAGACCCGAAAGTTGAAGGAGATGTTGGACAACGAGTAGGATGCTCTAGATTTAAAATCCCTAGGGGCGATCCAATTATCCCTAGCGTCGACATCTGCATTCAATGTCTCCAGGAGAAGACGACCCAAGACATGGTGGTGGCCATCTCGAAGATGTACGGAAGCCTTTGACATCAAACAAGGTTTTTCTTAATGAAGAAGTTGTTCACCTGAAGATAGTAGACAGCAGAAGTGTAGCTGAGCATCTCAATGAACTTAACACGCTAACGACCCTGTTGGAATATGTTGAGATCAATTTTGATGATGAAATCAGGCTGCTAGTTCTATTGTCTAGTCTGTCAGAGGTTTGGGATGGTCTCGTGATGACTATGAGTAATTTCAGTGGGATAGGAACCTTGAAGTTTGATAATGTAGAGGGTGTTCTTCTCTGCAAAGAGGCATACAGGAAGTCATCTGGCGCAGCAAAAACATCAGGGAGTGTCCTGAGTATTGAGAGAAAGGAAGACAACTGAATAGAGAAAAGAAAAAGAATGACAAATTCAAGTCTAAATCAGGGAGAGGTAATTCCAAGTCAAGGGGTGCTGGATGTTGGCAGTGCTGTGAAAAGGGGCATAATCTAAGGGACTGCGAGCAAAAGAAGAATGGAGAAGGCAAAGGCAAAGGCAAAGAAAAGTACTCTGTGTATGCCACGAACAGTGATGGATCTGATTCTTTAATTCTCTCCTTGGCTGATTCCAGCAAATCACGTGTGATTGATTCAGGCGCCTCCTTTCACGCCACTTCCCAACACAAAATCTTTCAAGATTATGTGAAAGGTGAACTTGAAAAGGTGTATCTAGGAGATGATGAACCCTACGACATTGTCGGGAAAGGTGATGTGATGGTTAGCCTCTCAAATGACTCGATGCTGAAATTGAAGAACGCCAGCATGTACTAAACCTGAAGAGAAATCTGATCTCTGTTGGTCAGCTGCAGATGTCGGGATGAAGATTACCTTAGACGGTGATGTATGTAAGATCACCAAGGGTGCTATGGTAGTAGCACACAACAAGAAGGAAGGTTCTCTCTGCATGATGTCAGGCTCTACTGTCTCAACTCCAGTTGCATCATCAGAGTTGGATGCCGAAGTGTGGTTATCATACACGTGCATTACATGTCTTCATATCGTATGTGTCATATTTCTGCATTTATATTTAAATAAAATCCTGCTAATTAATGTATTTTCATGTTTAGTAGCATGCAGGTAATTAAGAAAGAAAAGAGAGATTGACAGATTTATCCAATTAAATCCAAAAGTTCAAAAGAAAAGGGATCGATTTAAATTCAGAAGTTCTAAAGGCCATCTTATCTGAAGACCGGGTATATAGATGGGATAATATCATCTAAATTCAAGAGAAAAATGAATTTTATGATAACCCTATCAGTTTCGCTGAGGATAAAAGGATGAATGATCAAATCTAGAACAGAAATTTAAAATTCAAGAGGATAAAAGGATAGGGGACAAATGGATGGACATACGCCCTTTGATCCTGGCCGTAGAGCCCTTTGATCCTGGCCCTACGACCAACATATTACCGCGAAAATGCGGTAAAAGCCGTGTTTTTGTGGCCTGGTAGTTGAACCAGGGGAGCGCCAGCTCCCCCTATCTCCATACGCGTCCAATACCCCCGTTTCTTCCCTATAGATACCTATAACCTCGAAGGCAGATGGGAACCAACTCAGAGAGAAAGCTTTAGTTTAGCTTTTTTCTTCTTCAATATAATTTTTTATTTTTCTTTAGAGCTTAGATAAGATAGAGTTACATGATTAAAAGAGAGAAAGAATTATTGTAGAGTGGCATTATTGTAATCCTTTCTTAAGGGACTTATATTGAAGGTGGCAATCAATGAAAGTTTTTCACTTTCCTTCATTGTGCTCGATCTCGTTGAAACCCTGCTTTTATTTATTCTTCTCTATTGTTTTGCTTTACTTCAAGATAATTCTTCAATACGATTAAACAACAGAGGTAAGTACTCTTGTGTTTTCTTTTTCATTTTATTAATTTAGAGTCACAATTCTTTTTCTTATTTAGTCTTTTCTTTTCTTTTATAAATAAAACACCACCACCACCACCATCTCTTCTTCTACCATCTCTTTTTTAACTTAACTTAACATTTTTATTTTCTTTTTATAAAACTGAGAAAATAAGTATTAACTAGTTATGCTAAATTAAAAGAAAGAAACTTACACAACACTTCCATCGCTATTCCTCCCTGTGGATCATGACCCGTTAGGCCTAGGCTACACGGTAGCATCAAGGACCTAGCACTGTTCTAAAAGTTTGTATTTTTCTGTGCAGGTTTGGTTCAATCAAAATTTTGGCGCCGTTGCTGGGGAGGGATGGTAAATTTTCTTTCTTTTTGATTTATTTTAACGAATTAATCTCTTTTTCTTCTCTGTTTTGGTGTACAAGTGCTAATATCAGAAAACAAAGAGTTACAGTGGATATATTGCTACCCTGAGCCTCTGCTTTAGAAAGCAGAGATCAGGGCACCACAATTTGCCACGAAAATACGACAAAAGCCGCGTTTGCGCCACAATTGTGGAGGGACTACTTACCTGCTTTCTTATAGGTTGCTTGAAATTAAAATTTTACCTTCTGTAACTATTA
Source organism: Agave tequilana (assembly GCA_038442645.1). NCBI lineage: Eukaryota > Viridiplantae > Streptophyta > Magnoliopsida > Asparagales > Asparagaceae > Agave > Agave tequilana. The sequence continues at coordinate 63,115 of JAVJIF010016213.1, read as the reverse complement.
GTTTTCAGATTTAGATCATTGTATATACTAATTTTAAATCAACAGTAACTTGTTGCTTTGTAAATGCTAAAAACGTTTAGACTCTTGCATCTTAGGACATCTGTCTATTTCGTTTATTTACATTTCTGTTAAACAGTGCTGAAGGGTATGTATGTATTGCATATAGTTTAGGAAACATATTTTGAGTGATTCATATTGCTTGAGTGTTACCTTTTGCTTTATACTTGTACACTACGCTAAAAAGATTAACGGCATATCCTTGAACAAAATAAGGTGAGAAAGTCATTACCCTCCCTTAGCCCACAAGCCATTTCCTAACTCACTAACCCAACCTAACTTAAAATTGAGCAGGAGTACGCCCTAGGGACATCTCAGACTCAAATAGGGATTGTCCTAAGAGGAAGTTGTTAGAAGTTGACTCTTACCAAATCGGTGTCAAAGGTTGGGGATTGAGGGGAAAAACTCTGAAGGTTGGTGGTTTGGCATAATTAGGCTCGTTGCTTTAAGCGAGAATACCTCCCACCAATCTTAATCAAAGGAGTCATCTTGGTCTAAAAGTCTTTCCTAACTTAGGCTAGATTTTATTTCTTTTATTTGTTTATTTGTTTGTTTTTGTTTTTTTTATGATATGGATTACAATTATAAATTTTTCAATACACATAGTGATCCATACTTCACCCCAACCTCTTTCAATACGGATATTATCAACCCGGTATTACACAACTTTAACCAACCAAGTATGCCAGCTTGGTCTTATTCGAACCAATATATACCCCAATCTCAGTATTATGAATAAGATTGGCATAAGCCTCATCACTCTTCACCAAGTTAGTAGGGATACAACTCCCCTAAGTCTTACTATCAACAATCTTATCAACAAATAGCTTCATATACTTCATACCAAGAGTCAACCTATAGAAGAATAATCTTCTTTAGAAAAGAGTTTAGAAAGCCTTCTTTGAGTCCACACGACAAGTGCAAATTCAATTGAATTCAATGCTCCCAAAAAATTCCCAAATCCAAGATCCTTACTCTAATTTCAAGTACAACCACATCAAGAAGAACCTATTGGCTTAGAAAAGAGTATGGAAGACCTAATTCAGTCCGAAAATAATGTTACCCAATCTCTCAATAGGCTAGAAGCAAAAGTGTGTCATTTGGTCAACACAATTAATGATAGGAATGAGGAAACTCTACCTAACACATTTTTGACCATTCCTGATTCTCCTAACCATATTGACAAATAATCATGGTATCTTGGAGATTTTAACCAAGATTCAATTTCATTCCAAAACTTTTAACTTGACCAATATCAACCCATTGACAAATTGGCAAGTTTTTATTTCAAGAAGATTGAACTTGAAGATGAATGTGACACTGATTCCCAATGTTGTGATTCAGTTCTACTATTCGAATCGATGTTGACTCTGGTATTCTTACCCGATTTGGATCCAATTCTGAAGCCAACACTGATTTCATCCCTATAGAGCTTGAACATGAACCACCTATTTTGGATAGTCACATTCTATTGTTGGAAAATGAATGTGAACTTGAAGTTTATGATTTGGACCAAACTCATGAACGAACTCGACTCTCAAACCTAAACTCTATTTGAGTTTTATTTTCGAGTCAGTATCGGTTCCCATTTCCTTCATTGCTGAGCTCAAATCATCCATTCCACAAAACCACATTCCATTGTTGGATCAAGGTTTAGATCAATATGACTCCGTGATGATATCTCAAGATTAGTCATATAACCGGAAAAAATTTCATGTTAAGATCTTGCATGATCCCATTCATATTGGGGAGAATAAAAATGTTAATAGGAAAGAGGTCATGAATGGTGGGTTGCATGAAAATCCATAGTATCTAGATTGGGTAGAAATACTTGGCCCAATGAGACCACCACCTGAACCACGACCTTGAGGCGATAATTTCCTTCCCTTTTACCTTTTTCATGTATTATTGCATTTCATTCATACATTGATGACAATGCATGAGTTAGGTGGGGGGGTTTACTAACATACTAATTTTACTAATATATAAAGAAAAATTCGTTGAATTTTTTTAAAACTTTTTAAAAAGAAAATAATACTTTGATTTATTTTTATAAGAAATTAAGTTAATTTAAGGAATAAGAGAATCATAATTAGAATTTCTTATACTTGGTCAAAATAAAATTATTCGTTTGATTTTGAGGTTACGAAGAAAAATTGAAAAAGTAATTTAGTCTTCATTTTTACCTTGATGAAATATGCATACTTTATACACTCAGACTTAGGTATCTAAAATAAAGATTCTTATGCCTTATTAAAAAAATTTATATTAAAAAATCCTCTGATTAAGTGGGTATTTGTGCCTCATAAAGTATAAGTATTCACGTCTAAAAGTGGTTCATATAAATAAAAATTCTTAGTTTTGTGGCCTTATTTGCTCGAGTCCTAAGTCCTTGGGGTGTTTTCTCATCCAGTGCCCTAAAACTGTCCAGTTTAGGAGTCACCGACTAAGGCTCATTATATGGGCGAATTAGAAAACTAATAGAGCTAAGGGATATTACTTTCATAAATGTAAAAAATAAAAATAAAAAATAGTAAGGTATAAAAGTTAGAGTTGAAGAATCTCGAGTCAAATTTTTATGTTCACAAGGTACATATGACTTAGGGTCAAATAATAGACTAGATGAGAAATACAATTTTAATCCGTACCTTGATTGAAAATAAGTTTTTGATTAAAAACTAAGATTAAGAATGACTAAGTTTTGATTATCCTATGACTTATAGATTACTTGAATTTTTACATTAATACTTCAAATATTTTTTCCTTCAAAATACATTTTCAAAAATACCAATACTTTATTTTCTTTCTTTATGGATTTTGTGGGTGTAATCCACTGAAAATCCTTATGAGACAAAACTCATCCTCTTGGGGGTAACCTAGAGGTTTAGCGGCTTGTTGCACGTGCTAAGTGCAACCGTGATTCCTACGAAAGTAAGTTAGGTTGGTTAACTCAAATTTTGTTTTGCTTGAGGACAAGCAAAAGATAGGTGTGGGGGGTGATCATACACGTGCATTACATGTCTTCATATCGTATGTGTCACATTTCTGCATCTATATTTAAATAAAATTCTGCTAATTAATATATTTTCATATTTAGTGGCATGCATGTAATTAAGAAAGAAAAGAGAAAGTTTGACAATTTATTCAACTAAATCCAAAAGTTTAAAAGAAAGGGGATCGATTCAAATTCAGAAATTCTAAAGGCCATCTTATTTGAAGACTGAGTATATCAAATGAGATAATATCATCCAAATTTAAGAGCAAAAAGAATTTTTGAAGACCCTCTCGGTTTCGCTGAGGATAAAAGGATGAATCGTCAAATCCAAATTCAAAATTCGAGAGGATAAAAGGATAGGGACAAGTGGACGGACATACCCCCTTTGATCTTGGCCCTACGACCAGAATATTGCTGCGAAAATATGACAAAAGTCACGTGTCTGCGGTCTGGTAGTTGAATCAGGGGGAGCGCCAGCTCCCCCTATCTCCGTACGCATCCAATACCCCTGTTTCTTTCCTATAAATACTTGTAACCTTGAAAGCAGAGGGGAACCATCTCAGATAGTGCTTTAGTTTAGTTTTTTTTTCTTCTTCAATATAATTTTTTATTTTTCATTATAGCTTAGAAGAGAAAGTTACATGATTAAAAGAGAAAAGAATTATTGTAGAGTGACACTATTGTAATCTTTTCTAAGAGACTTATATTGAAGGTAATAATCAATGAAAATTTTTCACTTTTCTTCATTGTGCTCGATCTCGCTGAAGCCCTGTTTTTATTCTTCTATATTGCTTTTCTTTACTTCAAGGTAATTCTTCAATATGATTCAACAATAAAGGTAAGTACTCTTTTGTTTTTTTTCATTTCATTAGTTTAGAGTCACAATTCTTTTTTTATTTAGTCTTTCCTTTTCTTTTATAAATAAAACAACAACACCACCACCATCTCTTCTTCTACCATCTCCTTTTTAACTTAACTTAACATTTTTATTTTCTTTTTATAAAACTGAGAAAATAAGTATTAACTAGTTTTGATAAATTAAAAGAAAGAAACTTACACAAGTCTTCCATCGTTGTCCCTCCCTGTGGATCACGACCCATTAGCCCTAGGATACACGGTAGCATCGAGGACCTAGCACTGTTCTAAAAGTTCGTATTTTCTGTGTAGGTTTGGATCGATCATGTGGCATCGGAGACTTAGACATATAAGCAAGAAAGGATGAAGGCTATGCTATCCAAAGATAAGTTATCGGGGTTGAAATCTATAGACTTAGATTTTTGTGAAGACTACGTCTATAGAAAGTAGAGGAAAATTAGTTTCTCAAAGGTAAAAAATACTCCGAAGGTAAAAAAAGTTGGAGTTAGTTTACACCGACGTGTGGGGTAAGGCTTCAATTTTCTCTCTTGGTGGCTCATTATATTTTGTGACCTTTATTGATGATTTAAGTAGAAAGGTCCGGATTTATATCTTGAAGCACAAATCAGATGTGTTTGATGTGTTTAAGAAGTGGTTAATTCAAGTTGAGAATATAACAGGTCCGAAACATAAGTGCTTGAAGTCAGACAATTGGGGTGAATACTGGCAGATTTGAAGAGTTCTGCGTGAATCGTGGAATCAGACGATGGTTCTGAGAAATTCTCATCAAAATGGGGTGGCTGAGTGCATGAACATGATCATATTGAAGCATGCTTAAAGCATAAGGATACGCGCGGGATTGCCCAAATAATTTATGGGCAGATGCAGTCAACACAGCGGTATATTTAATCAACAGAAGGCCATCAGTGCTCCTAAACTGTGGGATTCCGAAGAAAGCATGGACTGTCAAAGAGGTAAACCTGAACCACCTACATACTTTTTGTTATATCTCATATGTCCATGTGGAACTAGATCGCAGTCCAAAGTCTAAGAGATGCATCTTCATTGGGTACAGAACAAGCGAGTATGGCCATTAGTTTTGGGATCCAGAAAATTGAAAGATCCTTAGGCATAAGGATGTGATATTCAACAAGAAGATATACAAGGACTTGCCGATAGAGAGGAGCACTTTGGAGAAGGATCTCAGAGTGGCATCTCGGAGCACTCCAGAATAACATGATGCTGCAAACTCAGAGTTCGTCGAACTTGATAATGTTCTTGTGAAGAAAGTTCAGAGCATTCTAGAAGTGAATGAGGAACTCCGAGTAGAACCTCCAGCCCCCTCCCCCAAAGTGCGTTGAGGCGATCAACCAGGATGACTAGAGCTCTGGAGAGATGTTCTCCTTCCTTACACTATCTGTTGTTAACTGACAGTGCTGAGCCTGAGTGTTATGAAGAGGCTTTATAGGTAGAATCCAAGAACAATTAGGAGCTTGCTATGGATGATGAGATAGAATCTCTCATGAAGAACCAAACATGGGATTTAATTAAACTGCTAGAAAGCAAGTGAGCCCTGCATAACAAGTGGGTCTATCGGTTGAAGGAAGAGCATGATAACACCAAAAGGTACAAGGCGAGGATGGTTGTGAAGGAATTTCAACAGCGTGAAAGTACTGACTTTATCGAGATTTTCTCTCCTGTTGTGAAGCTAACTACTATCAGATCTGTTTTGAGCATTGTGGCAGCAGAGGACTTGCATTTAGAATAACTGGACGTTAAAACTATGTTTTTCCATAGTGATTTGGAGGAGGATATTTATATGATGAACCCACAGGGTCATATCACGCCAAAAAAGAGTAGTTGATTTGCAATCTCAAAAGAGTCTCTATGGTTTGAAACAAGCTCCGAGGCAATGGTATTTGAAGTTTGACAGATTCATATTTAGTAGTGGATACACAAGGCTACAGTCTGATCGTTGTTGTTATTCCAGGTGATTTGAAAATTCATAAATCATACTACTACTGTAAGTAGATGATATGCTTGTTGTCGGATCAAGCATGAATGAGATTGTAAATCTCAAGGCCAAGTTGGCAAATGAATTCTCAATGAAGAACTTAGGTCCAGTTAAGAAAATTCTTAGAAATGAGGGTCAACAGAGAGAGTAAAGAAGTTGTTGAAGGTATCACAAGCTGAGTATGTGGAAAAGGTATTGAAAAAGTTTAACATATCAGATGCTAAACCTGTAAATGTCCCACTAGGAGGTCAATTTAAACTCTCAAAGGCACTAGCTCCGACAATGGAAGATGAGAAGGCTCTTACGTCGGAGGTTCCATATGCATCAGTTGTGGGTAACGTGATGTATGCTATGGTTTGTACGAGGTCAGACATTGCTCAAGCAGTGGGAGTTATCAGCAGGTACTTGAGCAATTTCGGGAAGGAGCATTTGAGATTTGTCAATTGGATCTTGAGATATATGAAAGGAAATTCAGATATGACATTGTGCTATGATGGCATAAATGTTAGTCTGCACGAATATGGTGATTCCGACTTTGCGGGTAATGTAGACAGTCTAAAGAGTACCACTGGTTATGTACTCACATTGGGTAGTGGAGCAATAAGCTTGGTGTTGAGGCTGCAAAAGATAGTTGCATTATCTACGACGAAGGTCGAATATGTTGCAGTGACAGAAGGTTGGAAGGAGTTGATTTGACTGAAGAATTTTATGAAAAAGCTTGATAAGGAGCACATGAGTCCTCCACTATAAAGTGATAGCCATAGTGGTATAGATCTTACCAAAATCCAATTTATCATGACAGAATCAAGCATATTGACTTGTGGTACCACTTCATTCGCACAATTTTGAAGGATGTTGTGTTGTCACTGGTGAAGATTCACACAAGTCAAAATCCCACAGACATGTTGACCAAGATGGTCACGATGGAGAAGCTGAAGACCTTCTCAGCCTCCATGGGTCTTCAAAAGTGAATATCCGAATTTGAGTCGAAATAAATGTCACTATGAGTTGAGAGTCAGAGAAGTATGAGAGAGAGATAGCTGCTGCTTCTATGTCAATAATCAGTCTCCAAGTAAAAGTTTGTTAAGTTGTGGAGCCTAATTATTGCCTTGACGGATCATCACCGTAAGAGTTGGAATCTCATAGCTAGATCAAAGCACTCTGGCCATGATGTTGAATGACTCCGAGTCACAACATTTTAACGAGTTTGAAGTTTCAGTTGACGGCAAGATCATAGTGAAAAAGGGCATCCCCAGTGGCGAAGTCTCTAAAGTGATAGTGATTGTTGAAAAATAGAGAAATGAGTTTAGAAAGATTTTATCTAAATGCAGGTATGTGTCTCTCGCTTTTCACAATGTAATCATGATAACAATGGCTCAGCGGGTCGAATCCACAGGGAAGAATGTGATAGAAGCTTTTCGGTATCTTTTTAAACACTAAATTGGTTAAGTTGTTCCTTTTTGTTTTGAAAGAAAAAAATCTATGTTAAGAGTTAGAGGTAGAAATAAAAAGAGAAAGATAGAATTTGGTTAGAAACAAGAGTTTTAAAAAGAATTAAAGAATAAGACTTACTAATCATTGACCACCACTAACTTACAAACCTATGCTAGAATATACTTCACTTTGGATCATAAAAGTTATACTTTAGAGTTGCATTCAATTCAAGTAAGATACATAAGATGGAAAAATTCTATTTGAAATAATCACTAACCAAGACCTAACATTAGATTATCAAAACCTTCCAAGCATAGAATAAGAAGAATAATCAGAATTCAACATTAAACTATCAAGACAATCTAAGCATAGAATAAGAAAAATCATTAACTAGTATTAGCAAATAATAGATTAATTAGTCATCATCATATGCCTTTAAGAATATTAGCTTATTCTAAGTTTAAGCATGCATATGATTCAATCGGTCATCTAAAACAAATCAGAAGTTGTGGTGGATAGAGATTAATAAGTCATGAAATAACTTAGCTACACATGATAGAAATTAAAGAAAGCATGGTAAAAAGAAGATTACATGATAATAAAGGGAAAACAAGTAAATAACAATAAAAGAGAAATTAGAAACAAGAATAGAAGAACATTATTATTGACGCTATCACCTTCAATTAAAGAAGTTTTCTTCTTCTTTACAAATCAAACTTGAACTAAACCCTAAAAAATTACAAAAAAAATCTGAAAAGAGTGAAAAAATCCCTAAGTTATGATCTCTAAAATTGATTCTGAGATAGCTCTTTGCTACTACCCCTAGGGTGGTATTTATAGGAGAAAATGATAGTAGACTCCCAGTCAAAGATGTACACCCAACCACCCAAGAGGAGGCTAGAGAAATGCCGCGTTTTCGCGGCAATAAAGGGGAGGTCGCAGCTTTTCAATGGTGGATGAGGTTGCGTTTTTGGCTCTAGTTTCATCTCGTTCATCCATCAGAAGATTTATACTCAGAATCTTCATTTGAACTCTGAATTTTAAAAGAAAATCCTTTCTAGATTACTTGAGAAGCAAGTTATCTCCAAATCCGAGTTTAAATTTAAATTCTCCCCCTTTACCTTTAACTTGGAGCTTAAACAACTTGAATTTAAGTTGATTTTCTCCTTTATTTTCAATTAGGATTATCTCTGAATTGTGGGGATGATAATATATTCTTTCTTCATCTTGATTTCAAATTGATTTAAATTGAAATCTGAATTTAGATAGGATAATTAGAAGCTTCCTTCATCTTTATTTTCCAATTTAAATAACTACACACCACAAACAAAAAAAGGTTAAATAGCAAAGTTTAATTAAGAATAACCAAAAGTTAAGTGTGCAAATGTGATGATAATAATGTAAATTGAAATGTAATCACATCCACACACCTATCTTTTGATCGTCCTCAAGCAAAACAAAAAAATAAAACCTAATCTAACTATCTACTTTCGTATGTCTCATGATTGCACTTAGCACATGCAACAAGTCGTTAAACCTCTAAGTTACCCCTAAAAGATGGGTTTTGTCTCGTGACGATTTTCAGTGAATTGCACCCACAAATTCCGGTAAAAGAAATAATAGATAAGAAAAGACTAAAATAAAAATGATAACCAAAAATAAAGATGACTAAAAAAATGAAAAGGAAAAAAAGAGAAATTATTTTTTGTTCTATTTCACAACAAGTATTTAAATTCATATGTTTTCAACAAGTTTAAGCATAATCAAGTTTAATCATAAAATCAAGAAATATAATCATTTTTCTTAGAGATTTAAATTCAATATTTTCACACCAATCATTCCTAAGTTTTATAATCCTATGCATCTTTGTGTAAGTAAAAATAGTCTTAACTTGAGAATATTTGATTCAAACTTCACCTTTTTTAAATATATATACATATTTTTTATGAGAAGTTTGAAGTATTACCACTTTGTTGCCCTTTAAGAACTTCTCTTTTTTTAATATGTATAACTCATCTATTTTTTTGTATAAGTATCAAGGCTTATTGAGACCCTAATACTTACCTAATTGATTATTAGATGGGCTAATACATAAATTATATTTATATCTTTTTTCAAACTTACTTAATTACTTATTGCGTAAATATCAAGATTTGCTTAGGCCAAAGCACCTAGCTAATCAATAATTAGATTTATTTATTTTTTATATATATTTTATATATATATATAGATATATATATATATATATATTTACTATATATTCAAAACAGGCTAAGCTATCATTATCATCCCAACTATAAAACTTATGTGTATGTGTATATAAGATGCATAATCATGTCAACAAATTCTAGATGGTGCTTGTTTTTCAAATTTTTATCTCTAAGTCAAAAATTGTAGATTCTTTCAAATTGATCCTACCATCAAAATTTCAAACTTTGTTGGATTTGTAATTCTTTAAAAACTAATTATACTTTTTGCAATATATATATATATATATATATATATATATATATATATATATATATATATATAAATTTTTTCTTGAGAAAACTATGTTAATAACTAAACTATGTTAGTTATATTAGTGAAACTCTCCCCCACACCTATCTCATGCATTGTCCTCAATGTATGAATGAATGCATATATGAAAAAGAAGAAAGGGAAGAAAAAATATTACCTCAAGGTGGTGGTTCCGGTGGTAGTTAAATTGGGCCAAATGTTGCTGCCAAATCTAAATAATTTGGAGTTTCAAGGACCCACCTTTGATGGCATCTTCCCAATATACATTTTTACAAACTATAGGCTGAATAGGATCATGTATGCTCCTATCATAAAAATCATCCCAGTTATATGACCAATCTTGAATATCATCTCGGAGTCATAATAGCCTACACCTTGGTTCAACAATGGAATGTGAGTTGGTTAAACGATTGATTTGGGCTCAAGAATGAAAGGAACAGGAACCAATACTGACTCGGAAATATGACTAAAATCAAGTTTAGGTTAAAGAGTTGATTTTGATTCAATAGTTGGTTCCAAATCAAAGAATTGAAGTTCATATTCATGATCCATCAATGAAATATGACTATCCAAAATAGGTTTTCAATTTCAAGATCTATGGGTATAGGAACCAATTTCGGCTCGGGAATTGGATCCAAATTGGGTAAGAATACCAGAGTCCACAGATTCGAAAATTAAAATTGAATCATAAAGTTGGGGATCGGGTTTACATTCACAATCAAGTTCAATTTTCTTAAAGTGAAAACTTATCAATTTATCTAAGATTTGAGATTGGTCAAGTTCAAGTTGGTATATTGAAATTGAATCTTGGTCAAAGTCTCCATGACACCGTGATTCGTGGATCTCATCGATATGGTTAGAAGTGTCAAGGATAGTCAAACATTTGAAATTACCTAGGGGGGTGAATAGGTGATAATGCTAATTAATGCACAAATTTAAAATGAGATGATGAAACGATCACTCAAAGCAAGATTAAAAGCCAAATACCCCATGAAGGGCTCTGAACTCCTTCCTTGTGATTCCTCTAAATAAGAGTTTGAGGTGCGCAATGCAATCTTATTGTGAGAGTATTGATCGACAATATAAGAATGAATGAGAAGCAAGTAAATAACACAAGAAAACCAATCGCAAACACAGAGATTTGTTTCGAAGTTCGAGCACCCAGCTCTACGTCCCCGCCTTCACCCAGAAGGATTTTCGATCTACTAGAACTTCCACAAAGAATTACAACCACTAGGGAGTACCCAACTCCTTAATCACACTCCTCTAGTTCAGAGGTAGTGGAGCCACAAATACAATAATCTCTTGGTGATCAAAAGACCACAAACTCTCTTTTGAAAAACTTTTCTTTACAAAACCTTAGAGAATAATGTATAGGATTGAAGCTCAAGGTTTGTAAGTGAAAAATAAAACAAAGTAGAAGAGAGTTTTGATTCAAAAATTTCAGAGAAAAATCAGAGATTAGAGCACAAAAACTGAGAGTAAAAACTTCTTTTAAAAAGACTCAAGCTTGGATTTCTTTTGCAAATGTTGTTGTGATTCTCCTCAATCTCATCCACCCCTATTTATAGGATATAGGTAGGGATTGAAGGGTAAATAATAATTTTGATTAATCAGGAAAGATAAGACCCAAAATCAGCCATAAACCTCGTTTGGAGAATAAAACCACGTTTTAAAACAGGTTTAAAAAACTAGCCGTTTTGGCTGTTAATACACTCCCGGTCGATCGGTTTTCAAAATCATTTGACCGTTGGCAGGCCCCGGAACAGAGACTTGGGTGTAGTCAGTCGGTCGAAGCTCGGTCGACCGAGATGGGGTCCGGTCGGCCGCCCGGTCGACCGGATAACGTGCACATATGCACGCACCCAACGGTCAGAACTGCGGTCGACCGCTCGGTCAACCGTTCTAACCTAAAACAGAGCCGGTCGACCGTCCGGTCGACCGCAACAGATCAAAACATATAATTTGTAAAAATACTTTTGAAGATATGTTAATTTTCAAAAATTAATTTTGTCAAAACTTAGTACACTACAATAAATTGAGTTTGCAAATACTGAAATAGGCATATTAAAATATTTTATATAAGAGACAAAAATAATCTTTTGAAAAACATGTGCAATTTTGTGTGTGTGAGGAATTTGAGCTTCAACACTATATACTATCGTTTAACAAACTAAAATATAAAAACTATAAAGAAAGAAGTCTCTGAACCACGTTGCCGAGGTAGAGCCTCCTCTCCTATAAAAGAGTTCTCTTGCGTTATCAACCTATCAACATGCTTTTAGCGCCATTAACCTTGCAATATGCTTAAAGCCTTCAAGACTTGTAACAAACCTGAAATTCATTCTAAAATAACTTATTAGTAACAAATAGTTTCTATATGTTTTGTTATCATCAAAACTTATACAAATAGAGAGTGTAACCTTTTGGGCCAACAAATCCCCCTTTTTGATGATGACAAAACATATAAGCTATAATACAAGATATAAAAGAGAGGTAAAAACTCTCCTTCAAATAATGCTATATTAAACAAGTATAAAACAATTTATTATGAGAGAATTTTTTATTTTTGAATTTTGAAAATTTGAAAGCAAGCACCAAACCAAAACACCAAACATAAAACCAAAACATAAACAAACAACATATTTCACCCCCTTTTTGTCATACATCAAAAAGGGATATGTTAGCAAGAAAATTTCCTTATTCAACAACACAAACATTTAGTTCATCACATATAAAAGAAAATCTATTATAGTCAAGTGGTTTAGTGAAAATGTCGACAAGTTGACAATCGGAAGAAACATAATCAATATCAATATCACCTTTCTCAAAATGATCTCTAAGAAAGTGATATCGAATCTCAATGTGCTTGATCTTACTATGTTGATTTACATTCTTTGTCATATGAATAGTACTTGTATTATCACAAAATATTTTTATATGGTCATAATGCAAATCATAATCAAGGAGAGTATGTTTCATCTAAAGGACTTGAGCACAACAAGCCCCCGCCGCAACATACTCCGCCTTGGCGGTTGAGAGGGCTACCGAATTTTATTTCTTGAAAGACTATGAAACAAGACAATTACCAAGAAATTGACATGTTCCACTAGTACTCTTCCTATCCACTCTACAACTCGCATAGGCGGCATCCAAAAAAACTCGTCATTGAAAATTCTCCGATTTTCGGATACCATAGACCATTCCAATAGTGCCCTTAACATAACGAATAATGTGTTTTACCGCAATTAAATGAGATTCTTTGGGACAAGATTGGAATCTAGCACGAAAACACACACTGAACATAATATCCGGCTTACTAGCCATTAAATACAACAAACTACCAATCATGCTTCTATATAATTTTATATCAACACACTTACCTTGGTCATCCTTATCAAGCTTGGTGGTGGTGGCCATGGGGGTGTTGCAAATTTTTGAGTCTTCAAGCCCAAATTTCTTGATGAGTTCCTTGGAATACTTGGCTTGACATATGAAAATCCCATCACGCATTTGCTTGATTTGGAGTCCAAGAAAATAGTTCAATTCACCCATCAATGACATCTCAAATTCACGTTGCATACATTGTTCAAACTCCTTGCAAAGTAACTCATTAGTAGAACCAAAGATTATATCATCAACATATGTTTAAACTATAAGAATGTCGCTACCAACATGTTTAGTAAATAATGTGGTGTTTACTTTGCCTTTAACAAAATTATTTGGAAGAAGAAAACTAGAAAGCCTTTCATACCAAGCTCTTGGAGCTTGTTTTAAACCATACAATGCTTTATCTAGTTTGAAAACAAAATTTGGATGTACATGATTCATAAAATCGGGAGGTTGTTCAACATATACTTCCTCATCAATAAAACCATTTAAAAATGCACTTTTTACATCCATTTGAAAAAGTTTAAAATTTTTATAGGATGCATAAGCTAGTGTGATCCGTATGGCTTCTAGCCGTGCTACGGGTGCAAAGGTTTCTTCAAAGTCGATTCCTTCAACTTGAGTGTAACCTTGGGCCACTAACCTAGCCTTATTCCTAATAACATTTCCTGACTTATCCAACTTGTTCCTAAAAATCCACTTAGTACCAATTATTGGTCTATCATGGGGTCTAGGAACAAGGTGCCAAACTTGGTTACGCTCAAATTGGTTGAGCTCTTCTTGCATAGCAAGCAACCAATATGAGTCACCCTCGGCTTCGAGGATGTTTTTGGGTTCAAAATGAGATATGAATGCATAATTCTCACACAAATCATGGAGTTTGGAGCGAGTGGTTACCCCCTTTGATACATCACCTATGATGAGATCTTTGGGATGATTTGAGCCGTATCTCTAATCTTTAGGAAGTGGTTGTGATTGTTCCACTTCATCCTTTTGAACTTCACCAATAGGTTCTTACTTGTCTTCTTGGATGGGTGAGTCCTTCAAGGATATTTTCTCCATGTCCTCACCTAATGAGTCAATCTCTACAACATTCTCAACAATAGCATTAGATTCTTCAAATTTAACATACATAGATTTTTCAATAGTATGAGATGATTTATTGAACACGCTATATGCTTTGCTAGTACTAGAATAGCCAACAAAGATTGCTTCATAAGCCTCAACATCAAATTTACCCAAATTATCTTTGGTGTTCAAAACAAAACACTTGCATCCAAAACTTTAAAGTATGAAACATTTGATTTTCTTAAATGATAAATTTCAAAAGAAGTTTTGAAAGTATTTTACACAAATAAATACGGTTGAATATGTAGCATGCGGTGTTTACGGCCTCGGCCGATAAGTATTGAGGGAGCCCATATTCACTTATCATTGTCCTAACCATTTCTTGAAGAGTTCTATTCTTCCGTTCAACTACTCTATTTTGTTGTGGAGTTCTAGGACATGACATTTCATGCTTAATTCCTTTTTCATCACAATAAGTCATGAAGAGTTGGTTGACAAACTCACCACCTCTATCACTTCTTATCCGTAAAATCGAAAATCCTTTTTCTTTTTCAACCCTTTTTTGAAAAATCTTAAAATGCGAAAAAGTTTGATCTTTATGCTCCAAAAAGAAAACCCAAGTGAAACGAGAGAAATCATCGACTAAAACAAAAACATATCATTTCCATTTAAGCTTTTAGTTTTAGTTGGTCCAAAAAGATCCATGTGAATCAATTTTAATGGCCTAGATGACATGATATCCTTGATTGGTTTGAGAGAAGACTTGGTTTGTTTCCCAAGTTGGCACGCACCAAAATGCGGTCTTTTTCAAACTTCAAAAAAGGAATACCCTTCACCAATTCCTTACAATTTATTCTAGAAAGGTGATCAAAAGATATTACTGCTTTTGCGATTCTTCTGTAATAGCAAAGTGGCTATACGGGTCGTATCCACAAAGAGGGAGAGCGATGAAAGTTTTGATGCGGCTTTTTTATTCAAGTCAAGAGAAAGTTCTTTGATTCAAATAAAGAATTAAAAAGAAAACAAGTTGGTTTCAAGAATTATTTAGAATGGTTTGATGGTTTGTAAAAGTGAATTTTCTTACTGGTAAAAATGCATGGCTAACTTTCTACTAAGTGCTCCAACTAATTTCTAACTTCTTGAAGATATAGCCTCACAATGGATCATAAGCAAGCATAACCCTTATGCATAGGAACTATTCACGTTGGAGATCGAATGATAGTTCTTCCTTTAACTTAGCTTTACATGGCAGAAACTTGAACATTCCCTTATCAAGATCCAATTGAAGGCGAGAATAAGGAAAGAAATAAGTGTACTAATGGTATCAGCAACGATTAATAGGAATATCTCTAACTTACAAAAACAAATAAAGTTTACAATCTATAGATCATCAAAAACCCGTGAAGCATGAAATATAAGAAAGCTAATACTTGTAGGTAAGTTAGAGTTAGAACCCTCGTCTTAAGATATCATAACTCTTATTTGCACAAGGCTTGTTTGACACAATAGACTTATTGAGTTATCAATCAAGTTGCTAGAGATTAATGGGTTAGTACTTAATTAGCCATGCAATAAAAGAGTTAGCTAGACATGAGTAGGAAAAGAAATAACAAGAGAGAGAGGTAAAGAGAAGGAGTATTACACTAAAACAAGAAAGTAAAAGCAAATGAAAATATCAAGTAATGGAAAGAAGAAAGAGAAGTATTACTTGTATAAGCTTGTCACCTTCAAATACAACTTGTACACACTCTCTCTCTTTCACACTATTGGCTAAACTAAACTAGGAGAAGAAGAAAACACAAACAACTACAACTCTAAAAACAAACTAGCAAAAAGATTCTAAACTCTCTGGATATCTCCTCTGAAGAACTCCAAGGGGGTATTTATAGGCACAAGGAGAAAAGGGGCCAGGGGGTAACCCCCGGCCCAAAGCACTGGCGCGGCCGCGAAAATGCGGCCAGAGCCGCGTTTCTGTGGTTGTACCAGAGCGACGCTAAGCTGTGCGCTATGCGTCGGTCCCCTATTAGTTGTATCTTCTGGATTTCTGATTTGAGCCCCTTGGTCTGACAGAATCACCTCCTAAGATCAATGGCTACTTTGTAGGCCTTTAGCCACTCATTAAATAGAGATTTAGGGTCTTCTTCTTCATTGCACACCATGGACCTAGGAATACGCAAGCAAACCATTACTAGCAGTATTTTATATAAGATAAATGTGCAGATGTGGTAAAAATTATGCAATATTAGAGACTAATCACACTCCCACACTTATCTTTTTACTCATCCCAAGCAAAACAAAAACAAGAGAATTATTACACCACTTTCGCAGGTGATGCGATTGCATTGGGCATGTGCAATAAGCCTTTAAACCTCTAGATTTTTCCTAGAGGAGGAGTGTTGTCTCCTAGGGTTTTCAGCGGATCGCACCCACAAAATCTAATAAATGAAAAAATATGTTAATTGTAAGCAAACCTCTTTCAAGAAAAAGAACTTTTAATTATCTAAGTGAAAATGACCAAATGATTATAAGAATTAGGTCTAAACCCTCATGAGTCCTCATATACTTTAGCCTTTATGAAAGAAGAAATCATGGTTTTTCTTTGAATTTTGAAAGGATCTTGTACTTCTAACTCATTCTGTTATTTTGCTTTAAATAGAAATGCATAATGTGTAAGTGTGATGTGCTTGGGATTTCTCAACTCAACTTTGAATGTCATTTAATTTTATTAGTGTTTTTCTAGATGTTTATTCTTGGTTACTTTAGATTTTCTACTTTACTCATGTAACATATATCAGACCGATGACTCCCAAACCAGATGGTTTTAGGGCACCAGGTGGAAAAACATCCCTCAGGTTAAATATGCAAGTAGAGTAGGCCATGAAATCAAGATTTAGCTATATATATATATATATACACACACACATATACTTATATATATAAATTTGTATGTATGTATATTTTTTTTGGGCGTGAGTAATTATGCTTCTTGAGGCACAATTATCCAACTTAGTGGTTTTTTTTGTGTTATTCAAAGTTGTGTTTCTAAATCTCAAGCATGTGTGTGTGTGGTTTATGCATATTCTACTAAGGCTAAATAAAAGATATGAGTTATTTTCCTTGTTCCTCCCAACTCTTAGTCAAAATAATGTTTCATGTTTATTTAGGCTAAAGTAAAGATTCCTTAATAAGGTTTCCTTAATTCTTATAACCTTTTGGTATTTTTATAAAGAGTATAAAAATTCTTTTTTTTCGTTCTGGAGTTTTTTTAAGTAAAAAAGAAAAGAAAGAATGTTAGCACGCCCCACACCTATCAATGCATTGTCCTCAATGAACGTCATGTAAATGTAAATGCAATAAATAGGGGAAGAAATGATATCACCGTCTCCACTGACTCGGGCCGGCCGAAGTGCGAACGCCTAGGCGTTTCCTCAATATGCTCAAGGGGGTTCCAATTTTAGCCCTAGGGTTAAAAGGAAATTCACAAGTATACAAGGGGTAGCTATATCATATAAACAATTATAAAGAACCTCTAATCTTTATTTTATTTAGACTTCTATTTTTATTTGTATATATATATATATTATTTTTTTGGCTTTTTACATATTTTTTATTTTTATATGTTAGTGTGTGGATGGCTATGGTCAAGTGTATGACGAAGCAAAAAGACTCAGCACAATTTCAGCCTTTGACGCAGACTCAGTGGTCAAAAATGGCTTCAGTCTTTACCCATTCACTTTGAATTCCATATTACTCTTAGGATCGACAATAACCACAACACTGTGTGGAAAGACGATGCGCATAATGAATGGTCCAGATCAACGAGTTTTCAACTTCCCCACGAAAATGTGAAGCCTCGAGTTGTATAGCAGAACTTTTCCCCTGGGCAAAGTTTTTCCGATTGATGATCTGGTCATGAAAAAATTTAGTTATGCTTTTTGTGATCCATGCGTTCTCATAGGCCTCATTCTGTATCTCCTCCAACTCTGAGATCTGCATTCTTCTTAGTTCACTGACTTTAGTCAGATCGAAATTGAGTTGCTTAATAGCCCATAGGGCTTGGTGTTTTAACTCGACTGGAAGATGATAGGTTTTGCCAAAATATGATTCTATAAAGAGACATCCCCAGGACCGTCTTAAAAGTAGTTCGGTAAGCCCATAACGCATCATTTAGCTTGACCGACCATTCCTTTTAGTTTTGTTCAACAGTCTTTTCCAAAATGAGCTTGATTTGTCGATTAGTCACTTCAACTTGCCCATTTGTTTGGGGATGATACAGAGTGGATAACTTGTGATTGATGGAATATTTTCGCATCAGACCTTCAAAAACTCTATTGCAGAAATGCGACCCATTATCACTAATTATCGCTTTGGGGGTGCCAAAACGGGAGAAGATATTTTCCTTGAGAAATTTGACAACCACTTTATTGTCATTGGTCTTATTAGGCACAGATTCTACCCATTTCGAAATGTAATCCGCTGCAACAAAGATGAACTGGTTGCCGAATAAATTTGGGAATGATACCATAAAGTCGATACCCCCAAACATCAAAAATTTCGACTTCAAGAATCGGGTTTAGGGGCATCATGTCTCTTCTTGAAATTTTTCCAATCTTTTGACAATTTGCACATGACTTACAAAAGTGGAATGAGTTTTTGAACAAAGTGGGCTAGTAAAACCCACTTTGTAAAACTTTCTCTGTAGTTTTTCAGGGACCGTAGTGTCCTCCGCATGCAAGTTCATGGAAAAAACTAAGCACACTCCTATGTTCTTCTTCTGATATGCATCGTCGAATAATTTGGTCAGGACAATACTTAAAAAGATATGATTCTTTCTAGAAGAAGTACCATACTTGGGCAAAGAAACAACATAGGTCTTGCTTTGTCCATTCAGCGGGTAGTTGTCCAGTGGCCAGATAATTGACTATGTCCGCATACCATGGTTCCTTGAAAATGGCCAAGATGTGTTCATCTGGGAAATCCTCATTGATCGGACCTTGTATGATAGGTGCATTCAGAATTCTTGACAGATGATCAGCTACCACATTTTCTATACCTCTTTTATCCTAAATTTTCAGGTCAAATTCTTGAAACAGAAGGATCCACCAAATCAATCGGGCTTTAGCTTCCTTCTTGGTCATAAGGTATTTCAATGCCGAGTGATCCGTAAAAATTACCGTCTTCGATCCTAATAAGCAGGGCTGGAACTTTTTAAACGCAAAGACAACAACCAAGAATTCCTTCTCGGTCGTTGTATAGTTTTGTTGGGCGTCATTCAAGGTCTTACTTGAGTAGTAAATCACGTGCTGCCTGTTGTCGATGTGCTGTCCAAGAACAGCGCTGGTAGTAAAATCAGAGGCATCGCACATGATTTCAAACGGTTGTGCCCAATCTGGAGCAGAAATAATAGGCGTAGATACAAGGTCTTGCTTAAGCTTCTCCCATGATTTGAAACATACTTCGTTAAAATCAAAGGGCACGTCTTTTGTGAGCAGGTTGGCTAAGGGCCTACTGATTTTACTAAAGTCCTTAATAAACTGTCGGTAGAACCCAATATGCCCTAGAAAGGATCTAATATCCTTGATGCTTTTGGGTGGTGGAAGCTTAGCAATCACTTCTATTTTTGCCTTGTCCACTTCAATGCCTCTCCAAGAAATCTCATGGCCTAAGACAATCCTCTGTCTCACCATGAAGTGACATTTCTCCTAGTTCAGAGTTAGATTCTTTTTCTTGCATCTTTATAGAACTAACTCTAGATGATGAAGACACTGATCAAGTGAATCTCCGTAGATGGAGAAGTCATCTATAAAAATCTTTAGAAAATGTTTCACCGTGTCGGAGAACAAACTGAGCATGCACTGTTGGAATATCATGGGAGCGTTGCACAATCCAAAGGGCATGCATCGATAGGCGAAGGTTCCGAATGGGCAGGTGAACATAGTCTTCTCCTAGTCTTCTGCAACAATGGGGATCTGATTGTATCCCGAGTACTCATCTAGGAAACAATAGTACTCATGTCCATCCAAACGTTCAAACATTTTGTCGATGAAGGGTAACAGAAAGTGGTCCTTATGAGTGGTTGCATTCAACTTTTTATAGTCAATACAAACACGAACCTTGGTAGGCAATCTTGTTTATACCAACTCTTTCTTCTCATTCTCTATCACCGTAAAACTAGCTTTCTTGGGGACCGCATGAACCGGGCTAACCCATTCGCTATCAGAAATATGATAAATGATTCCATTGTCTAAAAGTTTCAAAATTTTCATTTTTACAGCCTCTTGCATGAGTGGGTTAAGCCTACGCTGTAGGTCCCTCCTGGGAATCCCTTCATCATTTAAATAAATTCTATGTTGAACTATTGTTAGACTTATCCCCTTGATATCTTTCATTGTCCATCCAATGGCTTCCCTATGTCTCTTCAGAATGGACATCAAGCTGTCCTCTTGTTGCTCAGTCAGATGGGATGCAATGATGACTGACAAAGTTTCTCTTCCTCCCAAGTAGGTGTACTTGAGGTGTTCAGGTAAAGCTTTTAACTCTAGGGAAGAAGTTGATTCATTGGAGGTGATATCTGAAATTTCGGTCCTAGGATGAGGTACACTTGGGCTTGATGCTCAGTCCACTGTCAAATCTAAGATCTGGTCCAGATTGAAATCCTTAAACTCCTCCAGATCAAACTCGCTCTCTATTTCCATCTCCATGCATTCTTCATGCTCACTGGTCAAATTTTCAATGGAATTGACCTCAAAAGTCTGATCATTTATATCCCTGGGTTGTCTTCCAAGATTGAAGATATGGACTTCCTTGGTCATGTCTCCAAAGGTCAATCGCATGGACCCATTCCTACAGTTGATTATGGCATTAGCTGTAGAAAGGAATGGGCACCGTAAGATGACCAGAGTTTGAGACCATAGATTTGACACAGGTTGGGTCTTAAGTACAATGAAGTTAACAGGGTAGATGAAATCTCCGACCCAGATAAGGACATCTGTGATTTTTCCTTTGAACATTTTCACAGATCGGTCTGCTAACTGAATAGTGACTCAAGTTGGACTCAGCTCGCCCAACCCAAGTTGCTAGTATACTGAGAGAGGTAGCAAGTTGATACTTGCTCTCAGGTCAATGAGTGCTCTGCTAATTTCTATTTGTCCTATGGTGCAAGAAATTATAGGACATCCGGGATCTTTGTATTTCACAGGAATAGGACCAGACAGAATTTCGCTTATGTTGGTCGCCAAGAACAGTTTCTTGGGCACATTCGTCTTTCTCTTCTTCGTACACATATCCTTAAGAAACTTAGCATATGCTGGGACTTATTGGATAG
Source organism: Agave tequilana (assembly GCA_038442645.1). Taxonomy (NCBI): domain Eukaryota; kingdom Viridiplantae; phylum Streptophyta; class Magnoliopsida; order Asparagales; family Asparagaceae; genus Agave; species Agave tequilana. Next base: position 41,458 of record JAVJIF010016213.1, on the reverse strand, counting down.
CGTCAAGAAGAGGCACGTTCAATTTGACCTGATTAAACATCTCAAGTATCTTTTCCATGTGCATGTTCTTATTGTTGTTCTTAAGCCTATTGGGAAAGGGCCCTACAGGCTTATGAACTTGTTCAGCAGCTGTGTCCTTGTCAGACGTTTGCGGAGCAGATTGGGGGGAGCTAGCAGATGTGGAGGCAGGAGCAGGATTTTTCTGCTGGTAGACCTGATTGTCCACCTTCTTTCCTGATCGAAGAGTATGAACAATATTGCACTGGTTGATCTGAGGATTCTGAATTTAATACGCTTGATTGGAATTCTTAGGATTAACTAGTGGCTTACTAGGTAAATTACCCTTTGGTCTGTCACTTAGAGAGTTAGCTAATTGACTTATCTGCATTTTCAATCTCGATATGGCCTGTGAATGGTTGCTCAATGTTTGTCCTTGATTTTGCATGAAGGCGGCTTGGGACTTCATAAATGCCTCCATACTTTCCTGTAATTTACTGAATTTATTCTCCATTGGTGAAGGAGAAGGATGGAGCTTGACTGGGATGATGTGCTTGATGATTAGGGTGGTGAAGATTGTTGGAGAAATTGGGCCTGGGAGGATTGTTCTGGGCCCAAGAGAAATTCGGGTGATTTCTCCATCCCGGATTGTAGGTCTGCGAGTACGGATTGTGTTGTAGCCGTGAGTAGGCTGCATTCATGTATTCTAGTGGTACTTGTTGAGTTTGAAAAACAGGACACTCTTCAAAAACATGGTTCGGTGCCTGACAGTATGAACAACCCAAATTGTGAATTGGTGATGGGTGATTTGGTTGACATTGGTTGGCTCTTTTGTTTCTAGCTATATTCTCCTCATCATGGTTGCGATCTTAGTTTCAGCAGCTATAGATGATTCTAAGGATAGAAGCCCTCCTTTTGAAGCGATGGCTGTGAATTTCTTGGTTTTTTCCGAGATTGGCTCTCATTGCAGGGTTTTCTCAGCTAGATCCTCAAACAAATCCCAACCCTGATTTTCTTCCTTTTTCAAGAACCCCCCTGACACATGGTTTCTAATAGGATTTTCGTTTGATGATTCAAACCATCATAGAGGATCCGGCACTGACGCCATTTCTTTTCACCGTGATGAGGGCACTGAGCTAAGAGATCTTTGAATCGCTCAAAGTATCTCCAGAATGGTTCGCTCTGTTCTTACCTAAACTGCATGATATTTTTTTTGATGAGGGTAGTCTTGTAAATTGGGCAAAATTTCTTCAAGAAGGTCTTGACGAAATCGTCCTACGTTGAACTGAATCTACTGCCAAACTGTACAATCATTTTTTAGCTATGTCCTTTAGGGAGAAGGGAATGAAACGTAACCTAACGGCATCGTCTCCTAGCTGGGGAATGCGCATCATAAGGTATACTTCTTCAAATTTCTAATAAAGAAGTATGTATCCTCTGATTCTAAACCATGAAATTTGGAAGAGTGTTGATGAATTGGGGCTTTAACTCAAAGTTATTTCCATTGGCCTCAGGAAGTTTTATACAAGATGGCAGTGAGGTTCTGATCGGGTAAAACCTGTCCTGTAGTGATGCCATCACTGGTTCTGCATGCAGGGGTAGAGAAGTGTTTCTGGTTAATCTGGAAGTTACAGGATCTCTCACCTACTCTTGCATGCAACACACCACAAACAACGTATAGACAGCAAACAATCAAAAAAATAAAAAAAAACAAACAAAAGAAAGAGAAACAACCACCAAGCCTTAGTCTAAGATACCTGGATCTAGACGACTCCTAACTGGTCGATTCTCCGGGGGAGGTTGTTGCAAGAACTCGATTACAAGCTAATTGGCCAAGGGCAAAACTTAGTGGAGGTATCCGGGCGTGAGCCTCGGGCCTTAATTATGCCAAACCACGGAGCTTTCGAGGCTTAATCTCTCAATCCTCTTTCCTTAGACTCCGATTTTGCAGGAGTACAGTTCTTGCAACTTCCACTCTCAGTTAATCTCTTAGTGAGTCCGAGATGTCCCTAGGGCCAACGTCTATCAATTTTTAGTTAAGGCTTGGGTTATGTGAGTGTACTTGGAGATGATTTTTGGGCTAAGGAAGGGTGATGAAATTCCCACCTTATCTTATTTATTTGGGTTTTGCCCTTAATGTCAATTGTGCAAGTGTACAGCATATTCACAACATGATAACACTCAAAGCGATAAATTACTCTAAAATGTTGATCCTATTCTATATGAGTGAACACGTATCTTTCTCCAGCACTGTTCAATAGAATTTGAAATGAATTGAAATACACACGTGCCCTAAATGCAAAAGTCTAATTCGATTTTCAATTTAGCTACAAATGAATTTCTGTTGAGTTTATTATAAATGTATAAGGTGAAGCATACAAATGAAGTAAAAAAAAATTTGAGAAAGCAATTTTTGAGTGATTTTTGGCAACTCTGCAGAAGAGCTTTTGTTAGTACTTCAATGGGAGAAATTCACTTTTACACGAATTTTCCGACGGCAAATGAATTTCTCGTGCAATATCTTTGGCCACCACTCTTGCTTCCCGTAATAGTTATCTCCTTGGTACCTCTCCTACACACATAAACAAAGAAAAATCTTTAGTGTTAAACAATAAATCCGTTCCCTCCCCGGCAACGGCGCCAAAATTTGATCGTCAAAAGCATGCACAAAAATAAGTAATGGAGTAATGGTCGATGTTACTACTTTTGTGATTCTTTCATAATAGCAAAGACAACAACCAAGAATTCCTTCTCGGTCGTTGTATAGTTTTGTTGGGCGTCATTCAAGGTCTTACTTGAGTAGTAAATCACGTGCTGCCTGTTGTCGATGTGCTGTCCAAGAACAGCGCTGATAGTAAAATCAGAGGCATCGCACATGATTTCAAACGGTTGTGCCCAATCTGGAGCAGAAATAATAGGCGTAGATACAAGGTCTTGCTTAAGCTTCTCCCATGATTTGAAACATACTTCGTTAGAATCAAAGGGCACGTCTTTTGTGAGCAGGTTGGCTAAGGGCCTACTGATTTTACTAAAGTCCTTAATAAACTGTCGGTAGAACCCAATATGCCCTAGAAAGGATCTAATATCCTTGATGCTTTTGGGTGGTGGAAGCTTAGCAATCACTTCTATTTTTGCCTTGTCCACTTCAATGCCTCTCCAAGAAATCTCATGGCCTAAGACAATCCTCTGTCTCACCATGAAGTGACATTTCTCCTAGTTCAGAGTTAGATTCTTTTTCTTGCATCTTTATAGAACTAACTCTAGATGATGAAGACACTGATCAAGTGAATCTCCGTAGATGGAGAAGTCATCTATAAAAATCTTTAGAAAATGTTTCACCGTGTCGGAGAACAAACTGAGCATGCACTGTTGGAATATCATGGGAGCGTTGCACAATCCAAAGGGCATGCATCGATAGGCGAAGGTTCCGAATGGGCAGGTGAACATAGTCTTCTCCTAGTCTTCTGCAACAATGGGGATCTGATTGTATCCCGAGTACTCATCTAGGAAACAATAGTACTCATGTCCATCCAAACGTTCAAACATTTTGTCGATGAAGGGTAACAGAAAGTGGTCCTTATGAGTGGTTGCATTCAACTTTTTATAGTCAATACAAACACGAACCTTGGTAGGCAATCTTGTTTATACCAACTCTTTCTTCTCATTCTCTATCACCGTAAAACTAGCTTTCTTGGGGACCGCATGAACCGGGCTAACCCATTCGCTATCAGAAATATGATAAATGATTCCATTGTCTAAAAGTTTCAAAATTTTCATTTTTACAGCCTCTTGCATGAGTGGGTTAAGCCTACGCTGTAGGTCCCTCTTGGGAATCCCTTCATCATTTAAATAAATTCTATGTTGAACTATTGTTAGACTTATCCCCTTGATATCTTTCATTGTCCATCCAATGGCTTCCCTATGTCTCTTCAGAATGGACATCAAGCTGTCCTCTTGTTGCTCAGTCAGATGGGATGCAATGATGACTGACAAAGTTTCTCTTCCTCCCAAGTAGGTGTACTTGAGGTGTTCAGGTAAAGCTTTTAACTCTAGGGAAGAAGTTGATTCATTGGAGGTGATATCTGAAATTTCGGTCCTAGGATGAGGTACACTTGGGCTTGATGCTCAGTCCACTGTCAAATCTAAGATCTGGTCCAGATTGAAATCCTTAAACTCCTCCAGATCAAACTCGCTCTCTATTTCCATCTCCATGCTTTCTTCATGCTCACTGGTCAAATTTTCAATAGAATTGACCTCAAAAGTCTGATCATTTATATCCCTGGGTTGTCTTCCAAGATTGAAGATATGGACTTCCTTGGTCATGTCTCCAAAGGTCAATCGCATGGACCCATTCCTACAGTTGATTATGGCATTAGCTGTAGAAAGGAATGGGCACCGTAAGATGACCAGAGTTTGAGACCATAGATTTGACACAGGTTGGGTCTTAAGTACAATGAAGTCAACAGGGTAGATGAAATCTCCGACCCAGATAAGGACATCTGTGATTTTTCCTTTGAACATTTTCACAGATCGGTCTGCTAACTGAATAGTGACTCAAGTTGGACTCAGCTCGCCCAACCCAAGTTGCTAGTATACTGAGAGAGGTAGCAAGTTGATACTTGCTCTCAGGTCAATGAGTGCTCTGCTAATTTCTATTTGTCCTATGGTGCAAGAAATTATAGGACATCCGGGATCTTTGTATTTCACAGGAATAGGACCAGACAGAATTTCGCTTATGTTGGTCGCCAAGAACAGTTTCTTGGGCACATTCGTCTTTCTCTTCTTCGTACACATATCCTTAAGAAACTTAGCATATGCTGGGACTTATTGGATAGCGTCAAGAAGAGGCACGTTCAATTTGACCTGATTAAACATCTCAAGTATCTTTTCCATGTGCATGTTCTTATTGTTGTTCTTAAGCCTATTGGGAAAGGGCCCTACAGGCTTATGAACTTGTTCAGCAGCTGTGTCCTTGTCAGACGTTTGCGGAGCAGATTGGGGGGAGCTAGCAGATGTGGAGGCAGGAGCAGGATTTTTCTGCTGGTAGACCAGATTGTCCACCTTCTTTCCTGATCGAAGAGTATGAACAATATTGCACTGGTTGATCTGAGGATTCTGAATTTAATACGCTTGATTGGAATTCTTAGGATTAACTAGTGGCTTACTAGGTAAATTACCCTTTGGTCTGTCACTTAGAGAGTTAGCTAATTGACTTATCTGCATTTTCAATCTCGATATGGCCTGTGAATGGTTGCTCAATGTTTGTCCTTGATTTTGCATGAAGGCGGCTTGGGACTTCATAAATGCCTCCATACTTTCCTGTAATTTACTGAATTTATTCTCCATTGGTGAAGGAGAAGGATGGAGCTTGACTGGGATGATGTGCTTGATGATTAGGGTGGTGAAGATTGTTGGAGAAATTGGGCCTGGGAGGATTGTTCTGGGCCCAAGAGAAATTCGGGTGATTTCTCCATCCCGGATTGTAGGTCTGCGAGTACGGATTGTGTTGTAGCCGTGAGTAGGCTGCATTCATGTATTCTAGTGGTACTTGTTGAGTTTGAAAAACAGGACACTCTTCAAAAACATGGTTCGGTGCCTGACAGTATAAACAACCCAAATTGTGAATTGGTGATGGGTGATTTGGTTGACATTGGTTGGCTCTTTTGTTTCTAGCTATATTCTCCTCATCATGGTTGCGATCTTAGTTTCAGCAGCTATAGATGATTCTAAGGATAGAAGCCCTCCTTTTGAAGCGATGGCTGTGAATTTCTTGGTTTTTTCCGAGATTGGCTCTCATTGCAGGGTTTTCTCAGCTAGATCCTCAAACAAATCCCAACCCTGATTTTCTTCCTTTTTCAAGAACCCCCCTGACACATGGTTTCTAATAGGATTTTCGTTTGATGATTCAAACCATCATAGAGGATCCGGCACTGACGCCATTTCTTTTCACCGTAATGAGGGCACTGAGCTAAGAGATCTTTGAATCGCTCAAAGTATCTCCAGAATGGTTCGCTCTGTTCTTACCTAAACTGCATGATATTTTTTTTGATGAGGGTAGTCTTGTAAATTGGGCAAAATTTCTTCAAGAAGGTCTTGACGAAATCGTCCTACGTTGAACTGAATCTACAGCCAAACTGTACAATCATTTTTTAGCTATGTCCTTTAGGGAGAAGGGAATGAAACGTAACCTAACGACATCGTCTCCTAGCTGGGGAATGCGCATCATAAGGTATACTTCTTCAAATTTCTAATAAAGAAGTATGTATCCTCTGATTCTAAACCATGAAATTTTGGAAGAGTGTTGATGAATTGGGGCTTTAACTCAAAGTTATTTCCATTGGCCTCAGGAAGTTTTATACAAGATGGCAGTGAGGTTCTGATCGGGTAAAACCTGTCCTGTAGTGATGCCATCACTGGTTCTGCATGCAGGGGTAGAGAAGTGTTTCTGGTTAATCTGGAAGTTACAGGATCTCTCACCTACTCTTGCATGCAACACACCACAAACAACGTATAGACAGCAAACAATCAAAAAAATAAAAAAAACAAACAAAAGAAAGAGAAACAACCACCAAGCCTTAGTCTAAGATACCTGGATCTAGACGACTCCTAACTGGTCGATTCTCCGGGGGAGGTTGTTGCAAGAACTCGATTACAAGCTAATTGGCCAAGGGCAAAACTTAGTGGAGGTATCCGGGCGTGAGCCTCGGGCCTTAATTATGCCAAACCACGGAGCTTTCGAGGCTTAACCTCTCAATCCTCTTTCCTTAGACTCCGATTTTGCAGGAGTACAGTTCTTGCAACTTTCACTCTCAGTTAATCTCTTAGTGAGTCCGAGATGTCCCTAGGGCCAACGTCTATCAATTTTTAGTTAAGGCTTGGGTTATGTGAGTGTACTTGGAGATGATTTTTGGGCTAAGGAAGGGTGATGAAATTCCCACCTTATCTTATTTATTTGGGTTTTGCCCTTAATGTCAATTGTGCAAGTGTACAGCATATTCACAACATGATAACACTCAAAGCGATAAATTACTCTAAAATGTTGATCCTATTCTATATGAGTGCACACGTATCTTTCTCCAGCACTGTTCAATAGAATTTGAAATGAATTGAAATACACACGTGCCCTAAATGCAAAAGTCTAATTCGATTTTCAATTTAGCTACAAATGAATTTCTGTTGAGTTTATTATAAATGTATAAGGTGAAGCATACAAATGAAGTAAAAAAATTTTGAGAAAGCATTTTTGAGTGATTTTTGGCAACTCTGCAGAAGAGCTTTTGTTAGTACTTCAATCGGAGAAATTCACTTTTACACGAATTTTCCGACGGCAAATGAATTTCTCGTGCAGTATCTTTGGCCACCACTCTTGCTTCCCGTAATAGTTATCTCCTTGGTACCTCTCCTACACACATAAATAAAGAAAAATCTTTAGTGTTAAACAATAAATCCGTTCCCTCCCCGGCAACGGCGCCAAAATTTGATCGTCAAAAGCATGCACAAAAATAAGTAAAGGAGTAATGGTCGATGTTACTACTTTTGTGATTCTTTCATAATAGCAAAGTGGCTATACGGATCGTATCCACAAGGAGGGAGAGTGATGAAAGCTTTGATGCGGCTTCTTTATTCAAGTCAAGAGAAAGTTCTTTATTTTAAATAAAGAATTAAAAAGAAAACAAGTTGGTTTCAAGAATTGTTTAGAATGGTTTGATGGTTTGTAAAAGTAAATTTTCTTAATGGTAAAAATGCATGGCTAACTTTCTACTAAGTGCTTCCACTAATTTCTAACTTCTTGAAGATGTAGCCTCACAATTAGGGGTGCCATCGGATCGGATATTACCTCTACCATATCCATATCCGCACCCAACCTTCGGATACGGATACGGATACGGATATTGGCGGATGTGAAAAAATGATATCCGTATCCGCCAAAATCGGATATCAGATATAAATCGGATATTAGAAGATCGGATGCGGATACTAATCGGATATGTTAAAAATGGATATGACTAAAGATAAATTAAACAGAAATACTTATATTACTTTTTATCTCATCTACTACAATATTAAATGTGATACATACTATGATATTATTGTGTACATATCAATACATTCATCGTATTCATTGTCATTTGACTTCTATAACAATAGATTACACGTCTTCCGGTGCTAAATGCCGATTTGGATGACATAATTGATGTCGAAATACTCAAAATATCATGTGGTGCTCTTGCAAGAATCGAATACTTTTCACTATTACTTTTTCACCAACTCAAAATATCAAAATTTAATACCTTATTCCATTGAAGAATAGTCTTCTCCATACCGATATCATTATGAAGCACGCAACATTCGGATATCGGATCGGATACGAATAAGATATTACCTTTACCATATCCGTATCCGCACCTACCTTTCGGATACGGATACGAATACGAATATTGACGGATGTGAAAAAATGATATCCGTATCCGGATTGGAGGCGGATTCGGATGCGGATATCCGCGGATAATCCGTATCCGGTGGCACCCCTACTCACAATGGATCATAGGCAAGCATAACCCTTATGCATAGGAACTATTTACATTAGAGATCGAATGAAAGTTCTTCTTTTAACTTAGTGTTACATGGCAAAAACTTGAGCATTCTCTTATCAAGATCCAATTGAAGGCGAGAATAAGAGAAGAAACAAGTGCATTAATGGTATCGGTAAAGATTAATAGAAATATCTCTAACTTATAAAAATAAGTAAAGTTTACAATTTATAAATCATCAAAACCCGTTAAGTATGAAATATAAGAAAGCTAATACTTGTAGATAAGTTAGAGTAAAAACCCTCGTCTTAAGATATCATAGCTCTTATTTGCACAAGACTTGTTTGACACTATTGACTCGTTTGAGTTATCAATCAAGTTGTTAGAGATTAGTGGGTTAGTACTTAGTTAGCCATACAATAAAAGAGTTAGCTAGGCATGAGTAGGAAAAGAAACAACAAGAGAGAGGTAAAGAGAAGGAGTATTACACTAAAACAAGAAAGTAAAATCAAATGAAAATATCAAGTAATGGAAAGAAGAAAGAGAAGTATTACTTGTATAAGCTTGTCACCTTCAAATACAACTTGTACACACTCTCTCTTTCACTCTAATGGCTAAACTAAATTAGGAGAAGAAGAAAACATAAGCAACTACAACTCTAAAAACAAACTAACATAAAGATCCTAAACTTTCTGGATATCTCCTCTGAAGAACCCCAAGGGGGTATATATAGGCACCAAGAGAAAGGGGGTCAGGGGGCAACCCCTGGCCCAAAGCACTGGCGCGGCTACGCCAGTGGCTGCGTTTTTGCGGTTGTACCAGAGTGGCGCGCGCAGCGCCGCCTGCTATGCGCTGTCGCGTCGGTCCCCTATCGGTTGTCGCTTCTGGATTCTGATTTGAGCCCCCTGGTCTGACAGAATCACCTCCTTAGGTCAATGGCTACTTTGTAAGCCTTTAATCACCCATTAAATGGTGATTTAGGGTCTTCTTCTTTATTGTACACCATGGACCTAGGATTACACAAGCAAATCATTATTAGCAGTATTTTATATAAGATAAATGTGCAGATGTGATAAAAATTGTGCAATATTAGAGACTAATCACTTATGGTTAGGACAATGATAAGTGAATAAGTGCTCCCTCAATACTTATGGGCCGAGGCCGTAAACACCGCATGCTACATATCCAACCGTATTTATTTGTGTAAAATACTTTCAAAACTTCTTTTGAAATTTATCATTTAAGAAAACCAAATGTTTCATACTTTAAAGTTTTTGGATGCAAGTGTTTTGTTTTAAACACCAAAGATAATTTGGGTAAATTTGATGTTGAGGCTTATGAAGCAATCTTTGTTGGCTATTCTAGTACTAGCAAAGCATATAGCGTGTTCAATAAATCATCTCATACTATTGAAAAATCTATGTATGTTAAATTTGAAGAATCTAATGCTATTGTTGAGAATGTTGTAGAGATTGACTCATTAGGTGAGGACATGGAGAAAATATCCTTGAAGGACTCACCCATCCAAGAAGACAAGTAAGAACTTATTGGTGAAGTTCAAAAGGATGAAGTGGAACAATCACAACCACTTCCTAAAGATTAGAGATACGCCTCAAATTATCCCAAAGATCTCATCATAGGTGATGTATCAAAGGGGGTAACCACTCGCTCCAAACTCCATGATTTGTGTGAGAATTATGCATTCATATCTCATTTTGAACCCAAAAACATCCTCGAAGCCGAGGGTGACTCATATTGGTTACTTGCTATGCAAGAAGAGCTCAATCAATTTGAGCGTAACCAAGTTTGGCACCTTGTTCCTAGACCCCATGATAGACCAATAATTGGTTACTAAGTGGATTTTTAGGAACAAGTTGGATAAGTCAGGAAATGTTATTAGGAATAAGGCTAGGTTAGTGGCCCAAGGTACAATGCAAGGTACAATGCAAGCAATGTATGATATGAATAATGAATGATGCTTTGCACAAATAAACAAGAGAGAGAGAGAGTTGAGAGATATTGGATCAAACGCAAAGGCAAAGATATGTTTCGACCCTCGAAGCCGAGGGTGACTCATATTGGTTGCTTGCTATGCAAGAAGAGCTCAATCAATTTGAGCGTAACCAAGTTTGGCACCTTGTTCCTAGACCCCATGATAGACCAATAATTGGTTCTAAGTGAATTTTTAGGAACAAGTTGGATAAGTCAGGAAATGTTATTAGGAATAAGGCTAGGTTAGTGGCCCAAGGTACAATGCAAGGTACAATGCAAGCAATGTATGATATGAATAATGAATGATGCTTTGCACAAATAAACAAGAGAGAGAGTTGAGAGATATTGGATCAAACGCAAAGGCAAAGATATGTTTCGAGGTTCGAGCACCTAGCTCTACATCCCTGCCTTCACCACTGTGAAGGATTTCTAATCCACTATCTCCCACCGAGGGAACCTCCACCGAGGAGGATTTGTTACAACACAAGGAGTACCAAACTCCTCTCTCAATACAAACACCACCTCACAAGAGGGGTAGGCCCTTAGCCACACAACAACCAATCCACTTCACACTTGAGGGATACACACTAACAACCAACTCCACCTCACCAAGAGGGAGTAAACACCAATCTCCACCTCTACCAAGGAGGGAGCAACCAAATAATGATGGTTTACAATAGGTGGTCTCTTTCAACCACAAATAATCTCTCCTTTTCCACAAACAAAAAGATCCTAAATAGATTAGGATAGAAGATAGCTCAAGTGTGAAAAACAAGTGTTTTGATCAAAGAAAATCTCTTGAGAAAAATACCAAATTGATATAGAAATGAAGAACAATAAACTAATTCCCAAAAACCTATTTTCTTTGAAAATAAGAAAAACACTTAAAAACAAATAGAATGAATCTTTTTGCTCTTTAAACACTTTTATAAACTTGTTTTTAAAACCAGAGAATGGGAGAAAATCAGCTCTAAAAATCTTAGCCAAAACCCTAAAGAAATGGGTTTATATAGGCCAAACCAGAAACTGCCCGTTAGGCTGATCTGTCAGCCTGACAGGCTTCCGGTCGACCGGCCGGTCGACCGCCAATGGTCAAAAATCTGACCGTTGGAGCAAACCGGTCGACCGAAATAAACAGAGAGCACTGCTCTCAGTTACGGTCGACCGCCCGGTCGGCCGTCCCATTGTGTGCCAGACGTGCACGGTTCTGTGCACGTCGGTCGACCGTACGGGTCGACCGGCCTATGGTTCGGTCGACCCCACGGTCGACCGGCCTGGCTGACAGACAGGTCTGGGTCTGAAACTGGTTTAAAACATATCTTGAAAATTCTTTTAATAACTTCTAAAAATCCCAAAAATGTTTTTATCATATTGCATTGATATATAAACATGTGATAAACATTTCTACTCAAATATTAAGCTTATGAAACCATTTTTATTTCTTAACATTTTTACCAAAAACCAAAATATGTATTTTTATCAAACTTGGATTTTTCAATACATGAATAGGAAAGTCAAAATAAGTTTGTTTAAAAGTTAAGCATGCATGTATAGAATGAAACAACTATACATATATCAATTAAACTTGTTTTGATCAACTATTCATGAAAACCAAAAACCAAACATAAAACGTGTGTGTTTGTGCACTTGAGCATATCAACTATACTAAGCTTTACAAATGGATCTAAACACACTATCTAAACTATGGATACCTAAGTCTTCTTGACGATCTCCATCTTCAAGTAGACCCGATCCAAAACTCCATCCATGGGTTAGGCAATGTGTGATCTTGAAGCTTGAGCCCTGAATCACTTGTGAAGCTTCCAAACACCTCTTGTTGAAGTTATCACCAAACTAACATCTTGTTATAAGATCTGAGACTAAAAACACAAGAATATTAGTAAACATAACTACATGAGTTAATCATCATCAAAACTAGGGTGGAAGGCCTTTGGGCCAACAATCTCCCCCTTTTTGATGATGACAAAACTCATGGAGTTATATATGCATGGATTAAAGTTAAGCTTCAAAGAAGCTCCCCCTTAACTCATGCATAAAACAAATAAACATAAATATGCATGAATGACAATGCATAAACAAGATGCTCTAGATACCAAATGAAATATTCAAAACAAAGCATGCTCTAGAGACCAATTAAAATTAAACAATTAAACTTAATATATGCAAAACACAAATATGCATATATAAAACTCAAAATCTTTCTCCCCCTTTTTGTCAATCATCAATAAAGGGGTTAAAGCTAAATCAAAAACAAGAAATTTTTCTCCCCTTTTTGTCTAAAACAAAATATATCAATAAGGGGTTACGATCAATAAGATATCAAAGAAAAAGATATGACAAAGTAGCATCTTGATATCAATTGAAAGTAAACATAAAACAATCAATAAATGGTATATGCTATATACATTCATGAAGAGGAAGACGCTAAGTTAACTTCCCTACACATATGCATTATATGAAGAAGGGATGATAAGCCCCAATTCACATAACACATATTATGTAATGCATAAGGAGAGATGTGAAGCTCCCCTTACACACGTGTATCACATAAAGAAGAGTTATCAAGCTCCTCAATACAAGGTACACTCAACATGAATCTATATGTAGAAGAGATGTTAAGCTCTCCTTGCATATAGGCAACATAAATCAAAACTTTGAATTTTTCTTTAAACAAAATTTTTATTTTTGATATCAATTTAGAAACAATGATGAGATTTATTGATACCAATTTAAACTTTATATTCTACCATAAAGTAAGGGAGTGGAAATACAAATACCAATTGAAATAAGAAAATTGAATTTTCTCCCCCTTTATGAAATACAAACTAAACACATGCATAAGCTTGTTTAAAGATATCAATTGAAAAACTAAATCAATTGAAATAAAGTTGAAACTCAAGCTTTAGCATAAACAAAATTTGTGCTCTAAGATATATGAATATAGTAGGCACAAACAAAACATATATGTATGAGAAATTAGATACCAATTGAAACTGATACCATTGAAATGAAAGCATACATACATACATACAAACATATGAGTATACAAGAGGATCAAAATTGATACCAATTGAAAGAGTTCAATGATACCAATTGAGACAATAATAATAGCATGGTATAACTCATATTATCAAAACGAAGAATACGAACTAGTTTAAAAAGTGGAAAGTTTTGTTAACAAGTACGAAATCCTTCAAGCAAGGAATAAACTAAAGATAATTTTCATAAAACACATGTAAATCACATTGTACTTAAAAACACTCAATATTCAATGAAGTTCATACATGCTCATGAAAACATGCTTATGAGAAATATTTAAAAGATGGTGAGTGTACAAGTATAATGTGTAACATGGCATTATGAAGATATGCAATTAAGCTCAAAATTCCTTGAAACATTAAAATCTAATTTTTTTCCATACCAATTGAAAGTATACAATTAAGCTCAATTATTTCTTGACAAATATAAAAATCTAAATTTTAATAAAAATTTACATTTCAAGGTATATGCATGTTTTGACAACACAAGAAGCATACATACACACAATTGAGTCCATAAATAAAGATTTGCATAAAAAGCAAATGACTCAACGGGTATACATGTATATCTTAAAGTTTGGCAAAATAAACATATACATGAATTGAAATACACAATCATAGAATAAATCCAAAAATGGGAATACAAGTTTAGAATGCATGAATCATCAAAACTAGACTATACTAGCACATCTAATGGGTTCAAATAAGCATTCAAGCTCAAACATATATAGATTTATTTGTGGCCCACTATATGTAGAAGTATAAATCCTAGTGTTGACAAAACTAACATTTAAACTAATATTCACATCATGAAGCATCAAAACGAGATATAAATAAACATAATTAAAACAGATGTTGAGAATACAAAAGATTTTATCCATAGAAGGTGTGTATCTCATAAGCTAATTTAAGAATAATTAACTAGTATAAATTGATTTTAAAAAGAACTAGTTAAAGATCCTTCAAATACATCAAATCATATGTTTTTCATAAAACATAACTAAATACATAAAGATTCAATCACTTAAGGTCTATAAATCTCAAAATGATCATGAATCTAAGTCATGAAAAATAAAGGAAAATGAGTGTTGAAAGATCATGTAAATGGCATTTTTATGAAACTAGTCATTGAAGCTCAAATGAAACATGAATATCAAACACATCAAAAACATTTTTCATAAAAACCCTAATCTTCATGGTATATGTATGATTTCTCCAAAACTAACAATACACATACATATCCCAAACATAAAAAAGTCTATCAAATGTATTTGCATGAAGGCAAGAGACTCACGGGTATACATGTATATTTATTAGTTTTGAATTCAAAATACATATACATGAAGTAAAGCATAAAAATTGGCAAAGCATGTATAAATGAGAATCATCAAGACTAGTCTATACATATGCATATAGTGAGTACAAATGAGCATGAAGTGCAATCATATATAAAACAAATGTAGCTCTCTATTTGTACATGTATAATACAAGTATTGATAAAAACTACATCTAAGCATGTTTTTACCTCATGAAGCACATCAAAACATAAAACATGAACATGATATGAATATAATAAATGAACTAGCATGTACATAATAATAAGGAGTTAGAGATTTATACCAAAATCGATGAGGCACCTCTCTAGTCTCCAAAACGAGGTGGTCCTCTCACCAAATATCCCTTGAAAGTGATGCATCCAAAAAGGTTCACGGAACGCATCCACTCCAAGGTACCTATACTCTCACGTCATGTGAGAGCCCACACCTACATCAAATAAAGGAGGGGTGGTCTTTGGTACCCATATCTTCTTGGGTCCATGGGGGTTAGTACCTTCTCTAACCCAAACGAATTTCTTTACTAAATTTACATTATGTAATCTATCAAAGCAAAATTTAGCAAGGTGGCCCATACATCCACAATGTGTACAAGTGTACACATGAGCATACATAGTGTGATGGTGTCCGTGAGGAGCATGTGTATGCCGTGGAGGGTGTGCATGAAAAGATGAACTTGTTTCTTTCGAACCAAGGATTCCAAGCGTGTGTGGTTCATGGCACATTGGCTCATAGTGGAGCCCAAACAATCAACCTTCTTCTTAAGCATGGATATATCATTATCAATTAAAGAAGAGGTGGCACATGCAATAGGAGGTGTGTGTGATACTAACCTAGCATGGCAAACATGTGCATCAATCTTATTTTTCAAAACATCATTTTTCTTTAAACAAACATCTAAATCATTTGAAATAGAAATAATCTTATTTTTCAAAGCAACATTCTCTTTTATAGTAAAATCAACTTTTGAAGATAAATTTTCATTTTTCTTTAAAAGAGTTTCACTATCATTTTTAGATTTTAAAAACTTATTTTCTTTAAGTGCAAGATCAAGTTGAGATTTTAATGAATCCCTCTCATTAGCAATCTCCTCTTTCTCTTGCAAAACAATATCAAGTCTAGCAATCAAATTTTTATTTTCATTATTAATGCCTAGACTTTTTTTTTCAAAATTTTATATTTTTCTATTAGTTTTTCACACACAATAGATAGTTCTTCATTTATAGTATTGGCATCATAATTATCACATGAAGAACTAGAACAATGATCACTATCTAAGTGGGTTTCCGATTGTACCTCAAGGGAGTCATTCCCTTGGACCATGAAGCATTGAGAATCAGATTCTCCACTAGATTCCTCCGGTTGAATTGACAATTGAAGCTTGGAGGTGGTGATTGAGGTAGTCAACAAATTCCACACTACAAAGGCGGAATCAATATTAGAAACATGTAAAAGATATTCTTTTGAAAGTGTTCTTCTAATAGCCTCAAGGGCTTGTGCATTGGCCCCTATATGAATGCAATTACCAAAATAGCATTTCTTGGTAGCTGCAAGGAAAACATGTAATCCTAGGGTTTGTAGGTAAATGGACATCCTAGTCTTCCAAACAAGAATGTTGGAAGGGTCAAACATAGGTGGGGTCATGAAGTCCATGGGTCCAAACTATATGTGTGCAAACAAGCAAATGCAAATGAAGATTAGCAAACAAAGGATCTCACTCCTAGGTGGTTAAACCTAAATGTCAGGAGCGTAGGCTCTGATACCAATTGAAAGCACACCTAGAGGGGGGGTGAATAGGTGAAAGTGCTAATCTAGAAACTAAATGCTCTAAATGCGGGAGCTAATGCAAATTTTGCAACACACTTAATACAACACACAAGTGTAGCCGAATTCCCCGTGAAGGGCTCTGGACTAACTCCTCTTGATTCCCCTTGAATGGGTTGAGGTGCTATGTGAAGCTCTTGTGGTTAAGTATAAGTGAGGCACACACAAACAACCAAGCATACACAAGATATAGCAATATGAAATATGCAAGGTACAATGCAAGTAATGTATGATATGAATAATGAATGATGCTTTGCACAAATAAACAAGAGAGAGAGTTGAGAGATATTGGATCAAACGCAAAGGTAAAGATATGTTTCGAGGTTCGAGCACCTAGCTCTACATCCCCGCCTTCACCACCGTGAAGGATTTCTAATCCACTATCTCCCACCGAGGGAACCTCCACCGAGGAGGATTTGTTACAACACAAGGAGTACCAAACACCTCTCTCAATACAAACACCACCTCATAAGAGGGGTAGGCCCTTAGCCACACAACAACCAATCCACCTCACACTTGAGGGATACACACCAACGACCAACTCCACCTCACCAAGAGGGAGTAAACACCAATCTCCACCTCTACCAAGGAGGGAGCAACCAAATAATGATGGTTTACAATAGGTGGTCTCTTTCAACCACAAACAATCTCTCCTTTTCCACAAACAAAAAGATCCTAAATAGATTAGGATAGAAGATAGCTCAAGTGTGGAAAACAAGTGTTTTGATCAAAGAAAATCTCTTGGGAAAAATACCAAATTGATATAGAAATGAAGAACAATAAACTAATTCCCAAAAACCTATTTTCTTTGAAAATAACAAAACACTTAAAAACAAATAGAATGAATCTTTTTGCTCTTTAAACACTTTTTTAAACTTGTTTTTAAAACCAGAGAATGGGAGAAAATCAGCTCTAAAAATCTTAGCTAAAACCCTAAAGAAATGGGTTTTATATAGGCCAAACCAGAAACTAGCCGTGAGGCTGATCTGTCAGCCTGACGGCTTCCGGTCGACCGGCCGGTCGACCGCCAACGGTCAAAAATCTGACCGTTGGAGCAAACCGGTCGACCGCCCGGCCGACCGAAATAAACAGAGAGCACTGCTCTCAGTTACGGTCAACCGCCCGGTCAGTCGTCCTATTGTGTGCCAGACGTGCACGGTTCTGTACACGTCGGTCGACCGTACGGGTCGACCGGCCTATGGTTCGGTCGACCCCACGGTCGACCGGCCTGGCCTGACAGACCGGTCTGGGTCTGAAACTTGTTTAAAACATATCTTGAAAATTCTTTTAATAACTTCTAAAAATCTCAAAAAATGTTTTTATCATATTGCATTGATATATAAACATGTGATAAACATTTCTACTCAAATATCAAGCATATGAAACCATTTTGTTTCTTAACATTTTTACCAAAAACCAAAACATGTATTTTTATCAAACTTGGATTTTTCAATACATGAATAGGAAAGTCAAAATAAGTTTGTTTAAAAGTTAAGCATGCATGTATAGAATGAAACAACTATACATATATCAATTAAACTTGTTTTGATCAACTATTCATGAAAACCAAAATCAAACATAAAACGTGTGTTTGTGAACTTGAGCATATCAACTATACTAAGCTTTACAAATGGATCTAAACACACTATCTAAACTATGGATACCTAAGTCTTCTTGACGATCTCCATCTTCAAGTAGACCCGATCCAAAACTCCATCCATGGGCTAGGCAATGTGTGATCTTGAAGCTTGAGCCCTGGAATCACTTGTGAAGCTTCCAAACACCTCTTGTTGAAGCTATCACCAAACTAACATCTTGTTATAAGATCTGAGACTAAAAACACAAGAATATTAGTAAACATAGCTACATGAGTTAATCATCATCAAAATTAGGGTGGAAGGCCTTTGGGCCAACATGCTCATCAGGAAATATCTCAAGGACAGGTAGCGAGTCAAACATAGATTTAGATAAGTGATCTGCGACAACATTCTCAGCCCCCTTTTATCATGAATTTCTAGATCAAATTCCTGTAGGAGTAAGATATAACGAATTAAATGGGCTTTAGCATCCTTTTTTTTTGTGAAAAGGTATTTTAAAGCCGTATGATCAGTGTAGATTAGGACCTTAGAACCTATAAGGTCGGGACGAAATTTGTCAAGAGCGTAAATACTTGCCAACAGCTCTTTTTCAGTGGTGGGGTAGTTCAGTTGGACACCGTTAAGAGTCTTACTGGCATAGCAAATGATATGAGGAATTTTATCCACTCACTGGCCTTGGACAACTCCTATTGCATAGTCAGAAGCGTCACATATCACCTCAAATGGAAGATTCCAGTAAGGTGGTTGGATGATGGGTGTCGGAGTTAATTCGGTCTTGAGCCTTTCAAAGTCTACCAAACTGGAAGGGGTGAACTCAAAGGGAGCATCCTTTGCTAAAAGATCACAAAGAGGTTTGGAAATTTTTAAAAAGTCTTTGACAAAGCGGCGGTAGAACCCAGTGTGGCCTAAGAAGGATCGCACCTCCCGAATAGTTTTCGAAGGTGGCAATTTCGAGATTAGATCTACCTTAGTCTTGTCAACCTCTATACCTCTATCAGAAACAATGTGTCATAAGACAATCTCAGATTTCACCATGAAATAGCATTTTTTCCAATTATGAACTAGATTCTTCTCCTTACATCTTATCAATACCAATGATAGATGATATAAACCCTCATCAAAAGTAGACCCAAAGACAGAGAAGTCATCCATGAAAATCTCTAGAAATTGCTCGGCCATGTCCAAAAAGATGCTCAATATTCACTGCTGAAAAGTAGTCGGTGCATCGCATAGCCAAAAGGCACGCGACGGTAGGCAAGTGTGCCAAACGGACATGTGAAGGTCATTTTCTTTTGGTCCTCACGAGCAATGGGGATTTGGTTATATCCCAAATAACCATTGAGAAAGGAGTAGTAAGCATGACATGCAAGAATTTCTAACATTTAGTCAATGAAGGGCAGAGAAAAATGAGCTTTTCTAGTCATGGAGTTGAGTTTCTTATAGTTTATGCACACTCGCCAACCAGTTTGAACATGAGTTGGAACCAACTCATTATGCTCATTAGTAACAACTGTAACTCTAGACTTTTTGGGCACAATTTGCACCGGACTAACGCACTGGCTATCGGAGATGGGGTAAATGATACCTACATCTAACAATTTCATGACCTCCGTCCTTACTACCTCTTTTAGAACATCATTTAAATGCATCTGTGATTCTCTCGAGTTTTGGCATTTTCTTCGAGATGAATTTTGTGCATTACCACAGAGGGGATAATTCCCTTGATGTCTGCTATGGTTCATCTTTTGGCTTCCAAATATTCACTAAGAACATCTAGCAACTTTCTTTCTTGGTCCTTGTCTAAATGGGAAGAATTTATCACAGACAAGGTTTTTGACTCACCTAGAAAGGCATATTTTAACGTGTCTTATCGATCCAAAACTGTAAAGAAAAATACAGACTTTTAGAAATAGTGGTGGGTCTTCGATGCTATCGTGTAGCTTAGAGCTAACGGGTCGTGATCCATAGGGAGGGACAGCGATGGAAGCATTGTGTAAGTTTCTTTCTTTTAATTTACCAAAACTAGTTAATACTTATTTTCTCAGTTTTATAAAAAAACAAAAATAGTTAAGTTAAGAAGGAGATGATAAAAGAAGAGATGATGGTATTGTTTTTGTTTTATTTATAAAAAAAGGAAAGACTAAATAAAAGAAGGAAAAAAAGAAGAATTCTGACTCTAAACTAATGAACTGATAAAGAAAATAAAAAGAGTACTTACCTCTGTTGTTGAATCGTATTGAAAAATTATCTTGAAGTAAAGCAAAGCAATAGCAAAGAATAAATAAAAGCAGGGCTTTGGCGAGATCGAGCACAATAAAAAAAAGTGGGAAACTTCCATTGATTGTTACCTTCAATATAAGTTTCTTGAGAAAGGATTACAATAGTGTCACTTTATAATAACTCTTCCTCTCTTTTAATCATGTAACTCTCTATAACCTAAGCTAATAAGAAGGCATGATTAAAAAGAAAGCATAAAGAAAATAAATAAAAATAAATCGAGCAATTGAAGCAAGTAAAATAAAAAAGAAAAACTGAAGAAAGAATAGAAGAACCTTTATTAAAGATGTCACAGTCAATTACAAAAACTCCTTCTCCACAAAATAACTCTCAAACTAAATCTTAGAAATTACACTTAAAATTTGTAAGAGAAAACTAAAAAAACTATAAGCTTTGATCTCTCCTTGGAGATGCCCTTTCCCCTATGCTCTGCCTCTCTATTTATGGTAGTAGTAGATAGACTCCTGGTAGAAGTTGTGCACCTATCAAGAGATATATCTTCAGAATTTGAATTTAAACTTTAGATATTAAGATAATATCCTATCTCTTGACTTGAGGAGCAAGCTATTTCTGAATTTGAATCCTCTTCTTATCTCCAAACTTGATTTAATTTATC
This sequence comes from Agave tequilana, assembly GCA_038442645.1. NCBI lineage: Eukaryota > Viridiplantae > Streptophyta > Magnoliopsida > Asparagales > Asparagaceae > Agave > Agave tequilana. Next base: position 20,230 of record JAVJIF010016213.1, on the reverse strand, counting down.
CAGATTCTATATGAAAATTCAATTCTGATCGACAGCTTTTAGCGTGTTGATTATTGAATGTGACTTATCGAACGATAGAATTAGAAACAATGACCAACATATGAATTGTAGCCCTTTAAGTCTTTTTTCTGGATCATCTTGAATCATTAGATTTAAAATTTGATAGCAAAAGTTATACTCAAAATCCTAAAAGATATGTAGCATGAATTCAAGTTTGAATTTTCTTTTTTTATCTTTGACTTGGAGCTTAAGCAACTTGAATTTAAGTTGATTTTCTCCTTCATCTCCAATAAGCATTAGGATTATCTCTGAATTTTTTTGACTTGTTGGGCTTTTGGGCTTCTTTTTTATCTTTTGGGCTTCTTTTCTTTTCTTCTTTTAAGGGTAGAGGCATGCACATTACTAAGTAAAAAATACAATTACATAGCATTATTTTATAAAAATAAATATGAAAATAGGACTAAAAATGTACACATTTGATGAACAATCACAACCCACACTTATCTTTTTGCTCGTCCCTGAGTAAACAAAAAAAACTAAATTAACCTAACTCACTTTTGTAGGAATCACGGTCGCACTTAGCGCGTGTAACAAGCCGTTAAACCTTTAGGTTACCCCTAGAGGACGAATTTTGTCTCGTGAAGATTTTCAGTGAATTATACCCACAAAATTCATAAAAAAAAAGAAATAAAGTGTTAGTATTTTTGAAAATGCATTTTGAAAAGAAAATAAATATTTGAAGTATTTTTGGAAGAATTAAGCAATCTATAAGTTTTTGGATTATCAAAATCATTCATTCTTAAACTTAGTTTTTATTTAAAAGCTTGTTATTGGTAAGGAGTCAAAATGCATTTCTCATCTAGTCTATTATTTACTCTAAGTCATATGCATCTTTGTGACGTGAATATTTTGACTAAGGGTTCTTCAACTCTAACTATTATGCCTTATTATTATTAATAATTTTTTTCATTTATAGCGGTAATATCGCTTAGCTCTATTAGTCTTTCTAATTCGCCCATGTAACGAGCCTCAGTCGGTGACTCTCAAATCGGATGGTATTAGGGCACCGGGCAAAAAACACCTCCATGGACTTGAGAATTCGAGCAAACAAGGCCACAAAACTAAAGGTTTTTATTTTATTTTATTTTATTATTTATTTTTTTAAATATGGATCACTTTTAGGCGTGAATATTTATGCTTTATGAGGCCCAAATACCAAGCTTAATCAAAGGATTTTAGATATATATATATATATTCTTCTTCTTTTTAATTTTTTTTATATATAAGGCATAAGAATCTTTATTTTAGAACCCTAAGGGTGTAAGTATATAAAGTATGCATATTTCATCAAGGTAAAAATCAAGGCTAAATTATCTTTTCAATCTTTCTTCCTAACCTCAAAATCAAGTATAAGAAATTCTAATTACGATTCTCCTATTCCTTAAAATTAACTTAATTTCTTTCAAAAATAAGTCAAAGTATTATTTTCATTTTCAAAAAGTTTTTAAAGAAAGGATTTTTTTTAAATTAGTAAAGTTAGTCTGTTCGTAACCCTTCCACATACCTAACTCATGCATTATCCTTAATATATGAATGAAATGCAATAATACATGAAAAAGGAGAAAGGGAAGAAAAATTGTCACCTTAAGGTGGTGGTTTCAATAGTGGTCTCATTCGGCCAAGTGTTTCTGCCCAATTTAAATACTGTGGATTTTCATGAAACTCATCTTTCATGTCCTCTTTCCTATTAACATTCTTATACTCTCCAATATGAAGAGGATCATGCAAGATTCTAACATGAATTTTTCTCGGTTATATGACCAATCTTGGGATATCATCACAGAGTCAATAGATCTAAATCGTGGTCCAACAATAGACTATGTTTTTGTGGAATGGATGATTTGGGCTTAGCAATAAAAGGAATAGGAACTGATACTGACTCGAGAATAAAACTCAAACCAAGTTTAGGTTCGAGAGTCAGAGTTGGTTCATGAGTTTGGTCCAAATCATAAAATTCAAGTTCACATTAATTTTTCAATAATGGAATGTGACTATCTAATATAGGTGGTTCATGTTCAATCTCTATAGGGATAGGAATCAGTGTTGGCTTCGGAATTGGGTCCAAATCGAGTAAGGATATCAGAGTCAACATAGATTCAAAAAGTAAAACTGAATCACAACATTGAGAATTAGTTTCACATTCATCTTCAAGTTTAATCTCATTAAAATAAAAACTTGCCAATTTGTGGGTTGATATTGGTCAAGTTCAAAGTTTTGTGGTAAAATTAAATCTTGGTTAAAATCTTCAAGATACCATGATTCTTCGTCAATATGGTTAGGAGAATCAGGAATGATTGAAAATATGTTAGGTAGCGTTTTCTCATTCCTATCATTAATTGTGATGACTAAATGACTCACTTTTACTTCTAACCTATTGAGAGATTGGGTAACATTATTTTTGAACTGAATCAGGTCTTCCGTATTCTTTTCTAGGTCAATAGGTTCTTCTTGCTGTGGTTGGACTGAAAAATTAGATTAAGGATCTTGAATTTGGGAATTGTTTGGGAGCATCGAGTTCAATTGAATTTACACTTGTCTTGTGGACTTAAGAAAGGCTTCAAAAGTCTTTTCTAAAGAAGATTTTTCTTCTATAGGTTGATCTTTGTATGGAATATATGAAGTTGTTTGTTGGTAAAGTTATTGATCGTAAGACTCGAGGGAGCTGTATCCCCACTGACTCGGTGAAGAATGGTGATAATTATCCCATTCTTGTTCATAATATTGGGATTGGGCATATATTGATTCGGATAAGACCAATCTGGCATACTTGATTGGTAAAAGTTATGTAATATTGGGTTGGTAATATCTGAATTGAAAGAGGTTAGGGAGAAATAATTTAAGTTATAATCAGAATAATTATAATTATAATCCATTTTCACAAGAACAAACAAAAATAAACAAATAAACAAACAAGAAAATAAAAAAAATCAAGCCTATATTAGGATAGAGCTTAAACCTAGACGACTCCTAACTATTGACTATCCACAGGAGGTATATTGCAGAACCTGACCACAAGTTAATCGGTCAGGTAGGGTCAATATTGGTGGGGAAGTATCCGCGCTTAAAGCGACGGGCCTAATTATGCCAAACCATCAACCTTCGGGGTTTCACCCCTCAATCCCCAACCTTTGACACCGATTTGATAAGAGTCAACTTCTAACAACTTTCCCCTTAGGTCAATCCTTATTTGAGTCCGAGATGTCCTTAGGGCCAGCATCTACTAAATTTAAGTTAGACTGGGTTAGTGAGTGAGAAAATGGTTTGTAGGCTAAGTGAGGGTAATGACTTTCTCACTTTATCTTGTTTAAGTATATGCCCTTAATCATTTTAGTATAGTGTACAAGTATAAAGTATAAGGTAACACTCAAGCAACATAAATCACTCAAAATATGTTTCCTAAAGTATATGCAATGTACACATACCTTTGCTCCAGCACTCTTTAACAGTAATGTAAAAGATAAACGAATTAGACATATGCCCTAAGATGTAAGAGTCTAAATATTTTTTAACATTTACAAAGAAATCGCATTACTGTTGAGGTTAGAAACATGTACAAAGTGAGTTAAACAGATAAACTAATAACTACAGAGAGCTAATCTCTGAAATTCAAGCAACCTGCAAGAAACTACAGTTAGTAGTTCATTATAATTGTGAGCTCTGATGCTCTGCTTTCTTGAACAAAGGCATAGAGTAGCAATATGCCCACTGCAGCTCTTAGTTTTTTAAAATTAGCCCTTGTACACCAAAACATAGAAGAAAAAGAGTTAAATCGTTAAAGTAAATCAAAAAGAAAATAGACAAACTGTCCCTCCCTAACAACGGCGCCAAAATTTTGATCGATCCAAACCTGCACAGAAAAATACAGACTTTTAGGAACAATGCTAGGTCCTCGATGCTACCGAGTAGCTTAGGGCTAACAGATCATGATCCACTGGGAGGGACAACGACGGAAACGTTGTATAAGTTTCTTTCTTTTAATTTACCAAAACCAGTTAATACTTATTTTCTCAGTTTTATAAAAAAATAAAAATAGTTATGTTAAATTAAGAAGGAGATGATAGAAGAAGAGATGGTGGTATTGTTGTTGTTTTATTTATAAAAGGAAAGGAAAGACTAAATAAAAGAAGAAGAAAAAAAAGAAGAATTGTGACTCTAAACTAATGAACTGAAAAAGAGAATAAAAAGAGTACTTACCTCTGTTATTGAATCATATTGAAAAATTATCTTAAAGTAAAGCAAAGTAATAGAGAAAAATAAATAAAAGTAAGCCTTCGGCGAGATCAAGCACAATGAAGAAAAGTGCGAAACTTTTATTGATTGTCACCTTCAATATAAGTTTCTTGAGAAAGGATTATAATAGTGTCACTCTACAATAACTCTTACTCTCTTTTAATCATGTAACTCTTTCTAACCCAAGCTAATAAGAAGGCATAATTAAAGAGAAGACATAAAGAAAATAAATAAAAATAAATAGAGCAATTGAAGCAAGTAAAATGAAAAAAGAAAAACTGAAGAAAAGAATAGAAAAATATTTATTGAAGCTGTCACCGTCAATTACAAGAACTTCTTCTTCTCCACAAAATAACTCTCAAACTAAATCCTAAAAATTACACTTGAAATTTGAAAGAGAAAACTAAAAAAAACTATAAGCTTTGATCTCTCCTTGGAGATACCCTTTTCCTTATAATTTGCCTCTCTATTTATAGTAGAAGTAGTTGATAGACTCCTAGTAGAAGTTGTGCACCCATGAAGAGATATATCTTCAGAATTTAAAATGCTAAAAGGTATCCAGTCTGAATTTGAGTTTGAATTCTCCCTTTTTATCTTTGACTTGAAGCTTAAGCAACTTGAATTTAAGTTGATTTTCTCCTTTATCTCCAATAAGTATTGGGATTATCTCTAAATTTCTTTAGCTTGTTGAGATTTTGGGCATCTTTTTAATCTTTTGGGCTTCTTTTTTTTTCTTTTAATTGTAGAGGCTTGCACATTACTAAGAAAAAAATACAATTACATAGCATTATTTATTAAATAAATATGAAAAATGACTAAAAATATACATATTTGATGAACAATCAGTGTCTGGCAAAGGCTTGAGCTCCAATTTGGGAGGCTCGATGATTGATGGAACATGAACGGATGTAAGGGTTCTACATTGGGTCTCCATAGGTTGGTGTCCATGATGAGAACAGAATCTAACAATACGTTGACCTCTTCTATAGACTCCTCAATGTCAAAATTTATTCCAAAATGGGCCAAGCATTTCTCCAAGGGGTCTTTATAGCAAGACTCCTCAAAGGTGTGATTAACAGACACATCAATCATGCTGACATCCTCATGATCGTCCATTACATGCGGTTGGGAACTAGTGTGAAAAACGTTTAGCTCAACTATCATATTCCCAAACAATAAGGTCATGACTCCATTCCTACATCTAATGACAACATCAACAGTAATAAGGAATGATATCTCTAAAATCACATGAGAGTGATTGCTTGGATCTCTAATTGGTTCAGTGTCTAAGACCATAAAGTTCGCTAAAAAATAAAGTTCGTCGACCTTCAAATAACATTCTCAACAATTTCCTTGGGGGCCTTAACTGATATATCTGCTATAAGAATGTAAGGTTAGTAGGTTGTAACTTTCCTAAACCTAATTATTTGTACACAGAATAAGGTAAAAGGTTTACACTTGCCCCTAAATCTAGCAGACACCGATCCATAACCTGATCTCCTATCCTAGCAGAAATAGTTGGGCTCTTCGGATCCTCATACTTGGGTGTAATGGGTTACTGGATGAGACAGGATGCTTGTGTGGCAAATGCAGCTTCACGAGGCACATAACTTTTCCTCTTGACAGTGGTTAGGTCCTTTAGAAACTTCGCATATGAAAGAATTTGATTGATGGTATCCAAAAGGAAATGTTGATTTGGACATTTTTGAAAACTTTCAAAATTCCCTCACAGTGATGTTTTTTCCTAGTTGGTTGAAGATGTTGAGGAAATGGGCCTTGGGCACAAAGGATTTCTCTTGATTGTCAACAACAACTTGGTCATCTTTCTTTGTTGACTCCTTTGGGTTCTCTTTTTCTTTTTCCTTGACAATATTAGGATTGTTTGGTGGAGTTTGGACTTGGTTGTCCACTTTCTTACCCGACCGTAAAGTGTGGATGGTTTGGACTTCATGATTTGAACCAGAACTAATTTCGAACTGGCCTGTAGGAGTATTTTGAGGAGCAGGTTACCTCTTGGGTTAGGCATATTTTGACTAGGGAAATATTCTTTTTCTCTCTCTCTAACAGATGCAACTAACTGATCTATCTGAACCTCGAGCCAGACTATCGCCTGATTATGATTGTGAGATGATTTGGGCTTGAATTTGATTAGTTATGGCTTAGCTTTGCATGAATTATTAAAAGTGTCCTCTAAAGATGGTTTTATTTGATTGGGAGGGACACATGGAGGGACAGATGGTGTTACATTAAATTAATTTCCCCTGTGAAACTGATTATTAGAAGATGGTCCTTGAAATGATGACGATCCACCATATCCTTGTCCTTGAGAAGATTTTCATGAAAGGTTGGGATGGTTCCGCCAACCCAGATTGTGTGTTTCACTGAATGGATTGTTGTTGGGGTTGGGCTTGCAAAATGTATTGAGTACATGTTCTTGCTCTGCTTTGATAATTGGCAACCCGGGGCATTATTCAACTAAGTGGTCTTGATTGTCACAAAGGAAACAAATGGGAGACACCACTAGCTTAGATGGTTCGGGAGTTGAAGATTGCCCTCCCTTGCTCAATTCTAACACTTCAAGTCTTCATACTATTGATGTCAATTTGGCACACTCTCAAAATTGGGGTTGACTTTATGCATACTACGCCTGTTGATGGCAGTTGTGGTGGTAGGTTACTTATCATCAACACTAACAGACTCTCATTCTAGAGTGTTTTCTGCTACCTCTTCAAAAAATCTCCATACATCATTGGCCGTTTTACTAGTAAATATTCCATTGCAAAGGGACTCAATCATGGTCTTATTCGAGTAGCCTAAGCCTTCGTAAAGAATTTAGATCAAACGGATTTTTTTAAATCTGTGATGGGGACACTCAAGCAAAAGATCCTTGAATCTTTAAAAATATTTGAAAAATGTCTCCCTTGTAATTGATGAAAGATGTTGAGGACTTGACGTATGGTAGCAATTTTTTGCTTGGAGTAGAACTTCCTATAGAAGGCTTCGGCTAATCCTACCCAAGTGAAAATTGAACCCGGCTGGAGAGAAAGAAGCCAAGTTTTAGCTTGTTCTTTTAGGTAAAAGGGGAATAACCTAAGTTTTAGGGATTTCTCCATAATCTGATTGTATTTCATGGTTCACAAATATCTTCAAATTCTCTAACATGTTGGTATGAGTTCTCATTTGCTAATCCCCGAAAGACTGGAAGCATTTGTATCATGCCGAACTTAATTTCAAAATTTACGGTAAAGGCCGGTAAAGTGATATAGGAAGGTTGGGTGGACCTTGTAGGATACATGTAATCCTTTAAGGTCATTTGTTGGGTTGATTCACGTCACCCATTGTGTTAACAGTAATAAATTCTAATCGACCCTTAATACGAACCCACTTTTGCATGAACCAGTGTACTACCCTAAAGAAGAATTTCTAAATCTTAGAAAAGATTGCACACAAGATGATTCAACCAATCAAATTCAATCAATTATTTTCTTTATCTTGAACTTAATTTGAAGGTAATCAATTTTTTTAACCACTAATCTGAAGAGAATAAAATTCTCCCTAGTTAGACAGCTCCAACTGGGTTGGACAGATTGTGAACTGATCGATTAAAGCCGTCAAATCTCCCCCAGGTTGGGTGCTTACTAAATTTAGCCGCCCTTTCTTAGACAAAGAAGTTCCTCGGTCCTTCCTCCAAGCCAGGCACCGACGCAATGGCTAAGTCACCCTTTCTAGATAAGAAAGCCCTCCCTCGCGAGCTTGAAAGTAATCACCGAAGTATTCACAAAATGGATCCACTTAATGAGCTCAAAATCCTAGTGGTCAAGTTTCTAATTGATTTTAAATTTAGTTCAAGCTTGGGAAAACTTATATGCGTTGTGATTTTGAGCCAAGTAACGGGTAATGAAATTTGACCTTATATGAGGGAGACAGCTCTTAAAATCTTTTTATGTAATATGCACTAATGCAGCACAAATTCAATCAAAAAGTACCTCCAAAACCCCACTAACAGGAGAGTCGTGGGTAGAGTTAAAAATTACTAACCTTTCTAACGACTCTGAAGCAAGTAATTTTTGTTTTTATTTAGTTTAGCAATGCAATTATGTCGCAAGCAAGCAATTTTTCATCCTGTTTTGCAAATCTTTGCTTGTTTATGCAATATCCCTACAAAAAGAAAACTTTGAAGTTTAGATCCTAGGGATAAGAAAGATAAGTAATAAAAAGAAAAAATTTTGAAAAATTTTTGATTTTTTTAATTTTGATTTTTTTTAATTTTTTATATAAAACTAGAAAAAGATTAAATGTTGATTTTCAAAATCAAAAATTTTATAAGTCCCCGCAACGGCGCCAAAAAACTGTTCGCGGTTTGAACTTCATGAAAAAATCCATCGTTGTTTAAAACCACGTACAAGTTATAAAAACCTAATCTTGCTTTAAAATCTTTTTAGGAAAATTATATAGTGGCGAGAATAGGATCGAATCCATAGAGACTTGTTTCTAAAAAATTAATTTTTAAAAATCAAAATCTAACTCTTAAACTAGTTTGAGAAGTCCTTTTAAAAAAAGGTGTGATAATTGTTTTAAAAACTAAATATCCTTAGCTAGTAAAAAGTAAGAGAAGTAAAAAAAAAATAAAAGAAATAAAAGAGTACTAACCAATAAAAAGGCGAAGTGAAATAAGCAATGAAGAAAATAAGAGAGAAAGGGAGAAGAAAGATGGAACCTGGATTTGGCACAAGACTTGTTGTCGCCTTGTTGTCTTCCTTCTCCAAACGTTGTTGAAGACAAGAGAGTTAACAAAAGAAAAGAAGAGAAAACATGCAATAGATTATTGATAAATTCATAAAATAAAACATGCAATGAAAAGAAGAGAATCACATCAAAATAAAGAGAAGAGTGGAGGAATCTTAGACTAAAATGGTACACGATCTTGTAGAAGAACTCTAAATTTTATTCATAAATCATCAATTACAAAACTCTTAATCTTCTCCAATCTAGCATTCTAATACACACTATTCTCCTCTTAATATAGCCTTTACAGCCCTCTCTGTGAGATGAGATGAGATTTTCCTATGCTCTGCCTCTCTATTTATAGTAGAAGTAGTGGATAGACTCCTAGTAGAAGTTGTGTAACCATCAGAGATATATCTTCAGAACTTAAATTTGAACTTTAGATATTAAGATAATATCCTATCCCTTGACTTGGAGAGCAAACTATTTCTGAATTTGAATCCTCCCCTCATCACCAAACTTGATTTGATTTAATCAGAATTTTATATGGAAATTCAATTCTGATCTGCAACTTATTGGCGTGTTGATTGTTGAATATTCTTATCAGATGATATAATTGAAAATACTGATCAACATAATAATTGTAGCCCTTTAAGTTTTCTTTGTGGATCATCTTAATCATCATATTTAAGTTTCAGTAGCGAAAGTTATGATTAAAATACTAAAATGTATACAGTCTGAATCCGAGTCTAAATTGATTTAGAACCTGAAAATTTTACTTGGATTTCGTCCTTATCTCCAAATATGATTGTTTTATCTCATATGTTGATCTCTCTCTATCCATTTATCTTCATCGAAACCGATTGGGTCTTAAAAAATTCCATTTTTCTTTTACATTTTGATGGTATTATCTTATCTGATTTATCTGGTTCTCAGATAAGATAGCTTCTAGGTCCTTTGAAAGTACACCTAGAGGGGGTGAATAGGTGTACCGCTAATCTAATGAACTAAATGTGAAAATTAAAACTAATTTGCAACAACACTTAGTTCAACCAACGAGTGTAGCAGAACTCCCCGTGAAGGGCTCTGGACTAACTCCTCTTGATTCCTCTGAATAAGAGTTGAGGCGCTATATGAAGCTCTCGTGGTTAAGCACAAGTGAGGCACACAAGCATACACAACCAAGCATATAGGAATAAGCAATATGAATCAATGCAAGGCACAACACAAGCATATAAATATGACAATATGAATGATGCAATGCATAAGTAAAGAGAGAGAGAGAGAGTTGAGAGTCAATCGATCAAACTGTAACACCCCATTCCCAGTATACGTGCACAGTTACGTATTCTGATTTTTGAGCATATTTTCTTCTATTATTATTATATTTATTTCTACTATCCTTACTCATATAACAGTACTGCATGATTTGACCTGTTCGGTGTCCAGATTTGACTGATTTTAGTTTCAAATATTATCTTCTAATAATCTAGATTTTTCATGATTTTTCTGGAATTTTTCGGAATTTAATTATAAATCTTCAAAACCGGTGTCGGCCAGTATCATTGGTTGATTCCAGGAATTTTAATTTGCAATTGGAATCAAATTTCTGGATTCCGCTTTCACATTCCATCTTAGAATTTTGTTTTCATCCTTCGGGCATTTTCTGGGAATTTTCAGATTTTATCGAAAATTCAGCCTACCCGGTGTAGACACCGATCCCAGTATATTCCAAGATTTTTATTTTGAAAATGAGATAGAATTTCTGGAAACTGATTTCACCAAAAGTCATTTTATAATATTTATGATTTTTGTAAATTTTTGGATAGCTTTCTAAGATACTTCATTTTTGGTCATTCCTGGAGTTTTCGGTATTTTCCCAGATACCGAGAATTTATCCAAGTTTTCCACTTATCTCTTTTTCCATTTTTCTCTCTCCTTCCTCAAACGCGAGTTTTGCCAATTGGATCCATCATTAAATGCGGAGACCCTTCCCTTACTGCATTAAATGCTTATGGGCCAATTCAACTCAAGTCCAAATCACCCATGCTTTGTCCTTTCCTTTTGAAACGCAGCTTTGCGTTTTCTCATGGACGCCAGCTTGTTGCCTTGAAACGCCACCACTTGTGAGGGCGCCACTTTGAAACGCAGGTTTCAAATGGATGGCAACATTATATTATCATATTATATATTATGTCACTATTCCCACCTTTATATATATATATTGTACTCACATTTTCTCTCTCTTCATTAAATGCTTTCCTCCTCCCTTTCTAGCAGCTAAGGCCAACACAATCTTGGACGCAGCCTTGTGGGAAACGCCACTTTGAATGGAAGAGGATTATTATATTATTTCTCTCTCCTATATATATATCCACACCCCTTTTTGTTTCTTCCTCTCCTTTGCACTTCTTCCTTCTCTTCTTGATTCCTGCAGCCTCCAACAGAGCAAGGAGAGAAACTCCTTTGGCCACCATCATCTCCACCATTCCTTCATCAAGCACCAGCAGCACCACCACTTCCCTCTTCCTCCATTTCAACTGCAGCAGCAACCAAGCATCGTCATCACCACCATCTTCTTCAGCCTCTCTCCATCACTTTGTGAAGACCGGCCTCTCCTTTGGGTTTGGGGCCGTGTTCTTCTCGGTTGACAGGACTCGAGGCCGGTGCCCTACTTTTGGTTTGGGACCGAGCTTCATCACCGTAGATTTCCCGGTAATCGTTCACGATTATTCCGGTGATCGTTTTGGTGATTGACTTGGCAAGGGATCATCTTTTTCACTTGGCACTCTTGCTGGGCATTGGACGCGTTCTAGGCGAGTAATTCTACTCGCCAAGACTTGGACAAGAATTCTATACTTGTGATTTTATCAATAAAACTTAGCCCTCAAACATCAGGATTTACTCTCTGTTCTGCACCCTGTTAGTCGACTTGACCAACCTATTAGTCGACTAACTCCCTTGCAAACACAGCTCCATTTCTGAAAACGCACCCTATTAGTCGACTTGACATATTTTCCTAGTCGACTAACTTTCCACCCTAAAACGCAGCTTCTATTAGTCGACTACCCCTTTTTCACAGTCGACTAACTCTCTCTCTCCTCAGACGCGGTTTTGTGAGACGCGAACTTGTGAGACGCGGACTTGAGACAAGACGCGGACTTGTGAGACGCGGACTTGAGACAAGACGCGGACTTGTGAGACGCGGACTTGAGACAAGACGCGGACTTGTGAGACGCGGATTTGTTACAAGACGCGAACTTGTGTGACGCGGCATATTGAAACGCAGTCTTGTGAAACGCAGCCTATTAGTCGACTAACCCCTTCTTCTAGTCGACTAACTTTTCTCCTGAAAACGCAACTCTTTGAGACGCAGCCCTATCAGTCGACTTGTCCCCTATCTATAGTCGACTAATTCCTTCATAAGTCGACTACTATCTCTTCCTAGTCGACTAATCTTGACTATTTGCTATGGTTAATTACTTCTTTGATTATGAACATTATCTTTGGGTCATGTATTTATATTGCTATTTCATGGCATGTTACTTGATGAATATCACCTCTTATCATGCTATCTATTGACACAAGGCATGATACACCTGACTCCTATAATTATCATTACAACGGGAATGATAACCGGACTTCATAATTTACAAACTTGATTACTTGATAGTACGAACCAGTACTCCTGATATACCTGTACTCCTGACATGTTCCTGCTCATTCCCGAAATCTGATAATTATTTAATATACCATAAAATGAGACAACTTACATTGGGTCGGGGGAAACATGCGGCTATCAATATGTGTTCGTGTTTACAGTGGCATTAGGTATGTTGTGCAACTGAACTTCCGGTCTGACCTGTGGGCCTCCAGGCGACCGAGGGGAGTGCTGGCTCCCTCATTCCTGGTACCATCATGATAAGGGCATACAATAAGTCCCTCCTGTTTGCCTTGCGGCGGGTTCCGTCACCAAGCAACGGAATAATCCTGGGCCGTGGTCCCGGGTATGCACGGGACCCACTGTAAACATAGTTCGTTGATACCCCCGCTGGTTTCCAATAACAACCTTGCTTTACTGGGATATGGATCTATGTGTGCTGGGACGCTAGTCCACATAGCTAGATATCAGGGTAAGGTGAGCTATAATATAATAATAATGATAAAAGACGCTAATTGTGGGAGTTGTATGCACTTGGATTACGGTGACACGAGATAAAGGTATATAGATGAGGGTTTCCTTGTTTGGATTATTCCCTCGAGGTACTAGTCTCGTGAAGCCGTAGTTTAAGCGTATACATTGCCCTTCCGTTTATAATATGTGGTGCTTCTTTTACTTGCTGGCTGATTTCTCATGATATTATACCAACTCTCATGCTCATGTTTCTATTGCCACTCGGCTGTAGCCTGCTCTACTTGTTTGGGAGGTCCTGACTCCCTTGAATTTGTATGTTCAGGTTCCGAACCTTGGATCGAGGTGGAGCCTTCTGTGGAAGATCAAGCTTTCCTTGCCGAGCAAGTTGACTAGTCTCGGTTTCTGTTGTACCTAACCTTCCTTTGAGCTCGCGGGATCCCCTTTCAACTCGTGAGCATATTGTAATTATATTGTAAATCGTACTTTTGTGCTTGGCTGTGATATATGATGCATGTGATATGTAAGAGTATGTCACAACTTGTGATAACCTTGTATAATTGTACTTCTTATGTTGGCATATGAAAGGACGCTACGCTTTGTCGTACTCTGATTCTTGCTTGTACTAATGCTTAGCGTATATACGTGAGGGTATTTCTGACCTACGTATATACGTCGCAGTGACGTCCCCGTACCGTGGATCGGGGCGTTACAGGTTGGTATCAGAGCCTAGGCTCTCACACCTATAGTACAATCAAGTAGCAAATTAATGGAATTTGCCATTGCCAACTACAATGTATAAAGTTATCTAGTCCTTCTTGATTCCTTTCCTTGTGTCCTAAAATCCTTCCATCTTTCCAGTTTCCAGTCTCCTTTTACCAACATAAGTATGGATAGAAGGACGGGTCGTAGCAACTCCGGGCAAGCATCAAATGGACCCACGGGAGAGAATGTTGAGATTCTAAGGGTATCCAGACTATGATGGAGAATCAGCAACAGCAGACGGAACTCCTTCGGCAAGAGTTAGCGACCCCTAAGGAACAAAGGCCGGGGAATGTATCAGACTTCAGGCGGTTACAACCGGCGATATTCACGGGAGAAGAGAAACCACTAGATGCTGAGCAATGGCTGATTGACACCACAGATCTGTTGAACGCAGCCCGGGTCCCAAAAGAAAATCAAGTGGAGGTCGCCAAGATTCAGCTAAAGGATGTAGCCAGGACCTGGTGGCTAGCTGAAGAAGCGAGATTGGAGAAACCTGTCTCGTGGGACCAGTTCTCCCAAAGCTTCTATAGTAGATTTTTTCCCTGCCACCGCTCAGAAAGAAATGGAAGAACAGTTCATCCGACTTCAGCAGTGGAACCGGTCTGTGGATGAGTATGCCGCTGAGTTCTTAAGGCTGAGCCGCTTCGCTCCATATATGGTGGCTGATGAAGAAAGCGGGCGGGTAGGTTCCAACAGGGTTTGCGAATGGACATTCAAATCCTCTTGATGCCCCAACAGCTGAAAACGTATTCCCAAGTCCTCACCATAGCTCGGGAGGTGGAGCGAGGTCTGGAGAAAGGGAAATCTAATATGATGAGGAACCAGGCCATGAAGAGGCCATTTCCACAAGCAGGGGAGAGGAGGTCCATTCAGAACAGCGAGAGTCCCAGCCATGAGACGGCCATTCCGACCAGCTCCCTTTCCAGTAACCCAACCATTCTTCTTTTGTAGTTATTGCCAGAAACCAGGTCACTCCCGACAGAATTGCCGTAGGGCAAATGGTTATGCCTGGCATGTGGTTCCCGTGATCATTCAGTAGAAGTCTGCCCCCACAAGAGAATGGGGATGGCCAACCAAGCACTACCAGCACTTCCAGGACCAGATGGACAGAGGAACCAGGGACCAATGGTTAGGAGAGCCCTTCCCCTTCCCCCACAGCAAGTTATCCGCCCAGTCCATAGGGGAGTTAGAGCTGCAGCAGGCCGTGGAAGAGGACGAGCTTACAACCTGACAGCGGAAGAGGCCGAAACTTCTGGAGAAGTAGTAACAGGTAAGATCAGGGTACACTCAAAACCTGTTCTTGCCCTCTTTGATTCAGGTGCATCTCATTGTTACATATCTGATCGTTTTGTTGCCTTGCATTCTATACCTGATAAAACTTTAGACCACCAATGGGAGATTAGTACAGGGAATGGAGTAGTCATATCTACTAAAGTTTGTATTGATTGCCCTGTAGAACTCTGTAACCGTACCTTGGCCATAGATATGCTCGTACTGGATACTAAAGGGTACGACATAATCTTAGGCATGACTTGGCTCAGCAAATACCATGCGGTTATTGATTGCCGAAGCAAGAAAGTTATTTTCAGAATACCGCTTCAGCCTGAGTTCCAATTTGAAGGAGAACGCAAACCTGCCAAAGGAAAAGCACAGATGACTGCTGGTGAGATCCAGAAGAAGAGAGTGCCAGTTTGGAATGAGTTTCCAGAAGTATTAAGGAGATCTCAGGACTTCCACCCGATAGGGTAATTGAGTTCTCCATTGATACCCTTCCAGGCACAGTTCCGATATCCAAAGCTCCATACAGAATGGCACCCACTGAGTTAGAAATTCTAAAGAAGCAGCTACAAGAATATTCTGACAAGGGATTGATTAGACCAAGTGCTTCACCATGGGGAGCTCCAGTGCTCTTAGCAAACAAAAAGGACGGTGGTAAGCGGTTGTGTATAGACTACAGAGAGTTAAACAAGGTTACCATCAAGAACAAGTACCCCTTACCAAGAATTGATGATCTGTTTGATCAGCTTCATGGGGCTCGAGTATTTCAAAATTAGATTTACAATCAGGCTACCATCAGCTAAAAGTAAGGAAAGAAGATATTCCCAGACAGCATTCAGGACCCGTTATGGCCATTATGAGTTTCTAGTTATGCCCTTCGGAGTCACCAATGCCCCTGCAGTTTTCATGGATTTAATGAACAGAGTGTTCTCATCATATTTGGATCAGTTTGTGGTTGTTTTATAGATGACATCTTGATCTATTCGAAGAACGACAGAGAGCATGCAGACCACTTAAGAATAGTGTTACAGACTCTCCAACAGGAACAACTTCATGCTAAGCAAAGCAAGTGTGAATTCTGGTTAAATAGTATGGCCTTCCTTGGGCACATAATTTCAGAAGAAGGAATTTCAGTAGACCCCAGTAAAATTCAGGCAGTGAAGGACTGGCAAATTCCAAGGACAGTAACAGAAATTAAGAGTTTATTGGATTAGCCGGATATTATAGGCGCTTTGTCCAGGATTTTTCTAAGATTGCAGCCCCGTTAACGAAGCTCACCCGGAAGGGAGAAAAATATATATGGACGGAGGAATGTACCGCAGCATTTGAACAATTAAAGGAAAGACTCATTACAGCTCCAATTTTGAGGACTCCCTCAGGAAGAGGGGGATGGTTGTATACAGTGATGCATCCGGGAAAGGCCTAGGGTGTGTATTAATGCAGCATGGTCATGTCATAGCTTATGCATCCAGGCAACTGAAACCACATGAGAGGAATTATACCCAACTCATGACTTAGAGCTGGCGGCGGTAATATTCGCATTGAAAATCTGGAGGCATTATCTTCTGGAGACAAGTGCTAATCTACACTGATCACAAAAGTCTTAAGTATGTCTTCACGCAGAAAGAATTGAACATGAGACAGAGACGGTGGCTTGAATTAATGGCAGATTATGATATAGATTTACAGTATCATCCAGGCAGAGTCAATACAGTACCAGATGCATTGAGCAGGAAGCCAGAGAATAAAATGCTAGTACTACTTACGCATCAGAAGGAGTTAATTCGGGACATCATGAAACTGACCTGATGATAGTACAAGGAGTCGATAGGACAGGACAGTTGATGACCTTTCAGATCCAGTCAACCTTGATGGATGAGATTAAAGACGCTCAAAAAGAAGACCCCAGATTACAGAAATTCAGAGCTCAAATAGAGGCTGATTGAGGACGGATATCCGCATTCATTCGGAAATGCACTATATTTTGGTAACAGAATTTGTGTTCCCCAAGGAGAAGTCCGACAGAAAATTTTGGCAGAAGCACATAGTTCGGCCTA
Source organism: Agave tequilana (assembly GCA_038442645.1). Lineage (NCBI taxonomy): Eukaryota > Viridiplantae > Streptophyta > Magnoliopsida > Asparagales > Asparagaceae > Agave > Agave tequilana. Next base: position 2,983 of record JAVJIF010016213.1, on the reverse strand, counting down.
TTCCATTCACCCGGAGGAACTAAAATGTATCGGGACTTGAAGCAGAAATTTTGGTGGAATGCCATGAAGAGGGAGATAGCCCAGTATGTGGCCAAAGTGCTTAGTTTGCCAGCAAATAAAGGCAGAACACCAAGAACAGCTGGACTTCTACAGCCGTTGCCGATACCCGAATGGAAGTTGGAACACATCACCATGGACTTTGTTACGGCTCTACCTCGCAGTCCTAAGGGTAACAATGCAGTATGGGTGATCGTGACCGCCTCACAAAAGCAGCTCACTTTCTACCTTTCAGAGTAGGTCAGTCAACAGAAGTTCTTGCAGATAAGTACATGAAAGAAATTGTTCGTCTACATGGAATTCCAGTTAGCATCGTGTCAGATAGAGACACAAGATTCCGATCACATTTCTGGGAAAGTCCTCCAAGAAAGTCTAGGGACTCGTCTGGAATTCAGTACTTCATATCACCCCCAGACAGACGGACAATCGGAACGGACCATTCAAATTCTTGAAGACATGTTACGAGCCTGCATGATAGAATTTAAAGGGTCATGGGAGGACTGTATTCATTTGGTGGAGTTCTCTTATAATAACAGCTATCAGGCTAGTATCAGAATGGCACCATTTGAGGCATTGTATGGCAGAAAATGCAGGTCGCCGATATGTTGGGATGAAGTCGGCGAAAGAAGACTTATGGGACCAGACATTCTAGTTCAGACAACAGATAATCCGAATTATCAGAGATCACCTCCGGGCAGCTCAGAGCCGACAAAAGAATTGGACAGACACAAATAGAAGACCATTAGAATTCAGAACAGGTGACCATGTATTTTTGAAGATATCACCCACCAAAGGGGTAATCCGATTCGGTACTCGTGGAAAACTCAGTCCCAGGTACATCGGCCCATTCGAAATTTTGGATCGCGTGGGAGAGGTGGCTTATCGATTGCCACTACCGCCATCTTGGAAGGAGTACACAATGTATTCCATGTATCACAGTTAAGGAAGTATGTCAAGGATGAGAGTTACATTCTGGATCACTCCGAACTGGAACTACAGCCTGATCTGTCTTATGAAGAACAAACCGATGGCCATCCTGGACAAAAGTGTTAAGACTCTGAAGAATAAGGCCATACCATTAGTATTGGTTTCTTGGAATAGGCACGCACCAGGAGAGGCTACATGGGAACGGAGGACGTTATTCGTGAGCGTTACCCTCAACTATTTTCAACTTAGTTGGTAAAACCCTTTCTTCCTATTCTCTCTACCGTCATCTCCCCTTCCTGAAATTTCGAGGACGAAATTTTTGTAAGGTGGATAGATTGTAACACCTCATTCCCAGTATACGTGCACAGTTACGTATTCTGATTTTTGAGCATATTTTCTTCTATTATTATTATATTTATTTTCTACTATCCTTACTCATATAGCAGTACTGCATGATTTGACCTGTTCGGTGTCCAGATTTGACTGATTTTAGTTTCAAATATTATCTTCTAATAATCTAGATTTTTCATGATTTTCTAGATTTTTTCGGAATTTATTATAAATCTTCAAAACCGTGTCGGCCAGTATCATGGGTCCAGTATTGGTTCCAGGAATTTTAATTGCAATTGGAATCAAATTTCTGGATTCCGCTTTCACATTCCATCTTAGAATTTTGTTTTCATCCTTCGGGCATTTTCTGGGAATTTTCAGATTTTATCGAAAATTCAGCCTACCCGGTGTAGACACCGATCCCAGTATTTCCAGGATTTTTATTTTGAAAATGAGATAGAATTTCTGGAAACTGATTTCAGCAAAAGTCATTTCATAATATTTATGATTTTTGTGAATTTTGGATAGCTTTCTGAGATACTTCAATTTTTGGTCATTCCTGGAGTTTTCGGTATTTTCCCAGATACCGAGAATTTATCCAAGTTTTTTCACTTATCTCTTTTCCATTTTTCTCTCTCCTTCCTCAAACGTGAGTTTTGCCAATTGGATCCATCATTAAATGCGGAGACCCTTCCCTTACTGCATTAAATGCTTATGGGCCAATTCAACTCAAGTCCAAATCAACCATGCTTTGTCCTTTCCTTTTGAAACGCAGCTTTGCGTTTTCTCATGGACGCCAGCTTGTTGCCTTGAAACGCCACCCACTTGTGAGGGCGCCACTTTGAAACGCAGGTTTCAAATGGATGGCAACATTATATTATCATATTATATTATTATGTCACTATTCCCACTTTATATATATATATGTGTACTCCACATTTCTCTCTCTTCATTAAATGCTTTCCTCCTCCCTTTCTAGCAGCTAAGGCCAACACAATCTTGGACGCAGCCTTGTGGGAAACGCCACTTTGAATGGAAGAGGATTATTTATATATTTCTCTCTCCTATATATATATCCACACCCCTTTTTGTTTCTTCCTCTCCTTTGCACTTCTTCCTTCTCTTCTTGATTCCTGCAGCCTCCAACAGAGCAAGGAGAGAAACTCCTTTGGCCACCATCATCTCCACCATTCCTTCATCAAGCACCAGCAGCACCACCACTTCCCTCTTCCTCCATTTCAACTGCAGCAGCAACCAGCATCGTCATCACCACCATCTTTCTTCAGCCTCTCTCCATCACTTTGTGAAGACCGGCTCTCCTTGGGTTTGGGGCCGTGTTCTTCTCGGTTGACAGGACTCGAGGCCGGTGCCCTCCTTTTGGTTTGGGACCGAGCTTCATCACCGTAGATTTCCCGGTAATCGTTCCGATTATTCCGGTGATCGTTTTGGTGATTGACTTGGCAAGGGATCATCTTTTTCACTTGCACTCTTGCTGGGCATTGGACGCGTTCTAGGCGAGTAATTCTACTCGCCAAGACTTGGACATGAATTCTATACTTTGATTTTATCAATAAAACTTAACCCTCAAACATCAGGATTTACTCTCTGTTCTGCACCCTGTTAGTCGACTTGACCAACCTATAGTCGACTAACTCCCTTGCAAACACAG
>JAVJIF010016212.1:122500-133275 GCA_038442645.1 Agave tequilana | reverse complement strand
TAAAAATGAATAGTTTGGTACTTCTAAGACTTATAGATTACTTGACATTTTGCAAATTTACTTCAAATATGTTTTCCTTTTTCAAAATGTATTTCAAAAATACTAACACTTTATTTTTTTTCTTTTATGGAGTTTGTGGGTGTAATTCATTGAAAACCCTCACAAGACAAAACTCATCCTCTAGGGGTAACTTAAAGGTTAACGGCTTATTGCACGTGCTAAGTGCAATCGTGATTCCTACAAAAGTGAGTTAGAATAGGTTTTCTCTGTTTTACATTTTATTTTGCTCGAGGACGAGCAAAGATAGGTGTGGAGGTGTGATCCGGCACATATATTGCATATTTATTGTCACATTCTCATATTTATTTTATAATAAAATCTACTTTTTAATATTATTTTTGTCTAAATGATGTGCAGGCCTTTGGTAATGAAAAGGAGAGAGAAAACGAGCCCAAAAGCCCACTTAAATTCAGATTAAGTCAAAATCAAGGATTGAGACTGAAGAATTTAAGGGGATAAATGCAGATCAGAGCAAAAACCGGTCAAATTCGAATTTCTATAAATTATTCGATTAGTTGAAAAATCAACGAAGATAAGATTGAATCCAGAACTCTAGAGGGGATTCTATCTATATACAAAGAGATATCTACAAGAAAAGATCACGCGCTCCATGGATCCAGCTTTAAGTCTAGATATATGCCGCGGAAGCGCGACCAGAGCTACGTTTCCGCTGCAATCTGTTTGAATCTGGGGGATTGTTTGCTCCCCCTATCTTCGTACGTTCTCCCTTATCTCATTTCTCCTATAAATATCTGCATTTCCGCAAAAGAACATCACTCCAGCAGAGAGTTTAAAAAAAGGCTTTTGCTTTAGGTTTAACTTAGGCATTTTGTTTTCTTTCTTATGTAATTTTCTATTTCTTTATAGCTCAGGTTAGAGACGAGATTCATGAGAGAATGAGAGGAATATTTGTATTGAGAGTGACACTAATGTAAAACTTCTTTTCGTCTTTCATCGTTTTCGATTTAATCAAAGGCTTATTTTTCTTCTCATTTTTGCATTACTTGTCTTTTCTGTGACTTGTTATCCAAGTGAATCCTATAACCTCGAATCTGCCTTGCCCTTGTAAGTGTCACTAATGGCTTATGGCGATAGATATCTACCTCTAATTGTGTAATAGTTTAGTATTCTTTTCTGCTCGTATTTTTATTTAATTATACTGATTCAGAGTAAGGAAGATTTTATATACTCATTACGGCTTGCTGCCTACCCTCTAATACTTTTCTGGATCTAATGCTTATTGGTTATTTTAGGCACAGGAACATCGATATTATCAGTACTGGGGCTTGGGAGCTCAGAAATTCGTTCTCACACAGATTCCTATAGTTGGTTACTGTTACTACAGTTGGTGGCACTGGGCTCTTCCATAGGTGGAACATCTATGTTTGTGTTTTAAAATTGCTGGTGATTTGAATGAAGAATCGGTGCATTTAGGTTAAGCTTCATTGTTCAATGAAACAAGGAAATTCTTCTCCTTGGTAAAGATTTACCCATCGGCAGAAATTCTCGATCCATGTGTTTCATTCTGTATCAGATCGTTCCAATCGAGTCTAGAACATAACATGAAGAAAATTATAACATTCATTTGTGAATAAAGAAAACAATAATAATAATAAAAAAGACAAGCACTAATACGACATTCTCATCTCCTTTTTGGAAAGAAATGATGACCGTGTAAGACGTTTTCTTCCTAGCAATCGCAAAGGAAGTTAGGAACGGGAGGACGACGAAATTCTGGAAAGGTAAGTGGTGTTCGAACGTCCCTTTGGGATAGTTCTATTCTGCGGTAAAGACCCTTCAGGGTCAGTGAGCTCTCACTGGCAGACAGTGCCTGGAATATTAAGGTTCCTGACGAGGATTATGAAGGCTTCTTGGGTCAAAAAGAACTGATCAAGAGCCTTCCGCCAATTTTTCCCATTAATGTGTGGACAGAGAAGGTCCAACATGGGAATGAAATCCAAAATGAGCCTTTCCAGTTAAGAGCGCCTACCTAATGCTTAACAACCGGGGCCTTCGATGTCTTTTTGCTAAAGTCATCTGTAATGTCAAGGCGCCTTAAAAAGTCAGGGCCTTTCTCTGGTTGGTTATAAATAGAGCAATTCTGATATGGGGCAATCTGAGAGACGTAACTGACAGGGGCCTAAAATTTGTCTCATGTGTATGGCAGATGAAGAATCCATCAACCACTTGTTTCTGGGTTGTAATTTTACCAGTCAAATCTGGGGCTACCAGTCAAATCTGGGGTCTGCTGGCAAAGAGCTTGTTACTGTGCATCTCTCACTTGTCCCAATCTGCTAATCTTCTCTGGTCATCTTGGAGATTAGAATCTTTTTCTAAAAACGAGAGGGTTATTTGGAATTATCCACAGTGGCAATTTTCTCGGAGATATGGTGGAAAGAAATAACAGAATATTAATAACAAGCCCAGATCATCCGTCCAAATGTTTTATGCTTGTTTAACTTTATTTATTACCGATTAAATATTCTTTCAGGCATATCCAAGGAGATTGTGACGAGGGTCATGCGTCAAATACTGGCCAGTGGGTCTCTAAGAGAAACGAAAGAGATGAGTAGGGGTGATGGCAGCGAATCATACGACCTGTGATCAGAGCCTCTTCGGAACCCTGACTTTTGCTTTGCAGGTTGACTGTAAAACCGAACCTCATTCTGTATTTTGTCTCAGGGAGTGTCTATATTCATCATTTAGCTTGCTCTTCGTTCGGAGTTATATTTTGTACTTGTCATCCTCCCGCATATGCGTATGCTTCAAAACTAGTCAGTTTGGGAGGTTTCTTTTGCGACTCTATCTTTTATATTTATAGGGCTGTTTTCATTAAAATCTTATTAATGAAACGCAATGGGGCATTTTAAGTTCACCGTTTACTCTCAAAAAACAATGACAGAAGACGGCCTTTATCCCATGAATTTCCCCAACTGGATAATGAAGCACTTTTAACAACCAATCTATGACTCCAAAGTAACAGCCAATCTGTGACTTCGAAGTATCACTGAGAAGCATGATAAATGTTTAGGGGCGCATGAAGATCACGATGAGACACAGTGCGGGTCATTCACTGGTTGGGGGGTGTGTGTGTGAAAAATGTATATCTGCCGACGGCTGAGAGACTCTCTCAGCCTGCGGTGACGTGGCTTAATATTTGTCATCCCACTAAGTTGCGCCCCGCTTATAGGAACAAGTTAAATTACTAAATACCCCTGGTAAAAGGTACTCGCGCCGTTATTGTTTATTATTATTTTTCCCCAATTTTTTACCGCTCGTTGTCAGATTTAGGTTATTGTTTATTATTATTATTTCCCTTTTTTAACCGCTCTTATCAGATTTATGTTATGTTTATTATTATTTTTTCCCCTATTTCTTTACCGCTCTTTGTCAGATTTAGATTCTCTTTTTCTAGCCTGCCATAAAGTTTCTCTGAAAATATCAATTTTCATAGCAGATTTTTCTCCTTTTTATTAATGTCGACGTCGGAGCAGTCTACTTCCCTACCAATTCTGGTATCGCCCTGAATGTGCTTTTTGAATGTCCTAATGAATTAGCACATGCCTTTAGGCTCGATCTCAGAAGACGAACCTTCACTTGTTGTTTACCTATAAATGAAGAAACATTAAAAACATTAGTTTAATGTTTATTTTAAAAATTAAAAGAAAATAAGACTGGACCTTGGTCGCAACAGAATTTAATAAATTATAATTCACTACGATTTAGGTTGATTGATATTTTACATTGTGGCTTCGGTCACAATTTTTTAATTAAACAAAATAATTCACCAATTACATCGTACATCGACCAAGGTCGCAGTGTAATATTTTAGTGTCCGCTTAATCCAATCTACTAGAATATAATACATCGCAACAAAGTCGCATTGCAATTTTGTAATAAACCTAAAAATTTACCATGAGAAGACTTTTGCATCATCATATAGCGACCAAGGTCGCAATATTCAATCACGGTAATGTAGGTAACAGACTACGACCATACCCCAACACGAAGAGATTGAACACCAATATTACGACATCTCAAATGATTTTTAAAACTCTGCGACTAAGTCGCATACATCTTCAACACAAATTGAAACAACTGCGACCCTGGTCGTCAGAAAAGGGAATGAAAATCAAATGATTTTTAAAACACTACGACTAAGGTCGCATACATCTACAACGCAAATTGAAACAAACGCGACCATGTCGACAGAAAATGGAATAAAAAACAAATGATGTTTAAAATACTACGACCAAGTTCGCATACATGTACAACGCAAATTGAAACAACTGCGACCCAGGTTGACAGAAAATGGAATGAAAAACAAATGATGTTTAAAATACTGCGACCAAAGTCGCATACATGTACAACGCAAATTGAAACAACTGCGACCCAGGTCGTCAGAAAAGGGAATGAAAAATTATTTATAATGGTAAAACGGTACGACCAAGGTCGCATACATCTAAAACGCTAACTCAAACATCTGCAACCGAGGTTGACTGAAAGGGAATGAAAAAAATACATAATTTTCAAAACGCTACGACTAAGGTCGCATACATCTACAACGCTAATTCAAACAACTGCGACCCAGGTCGACAGAAAGGGTATGAAAAAATAAATAATTGTTAAAACGGTACGACCAAGGTCGCATACATCTACAGCTCTAATTTAAACAACTGCGACCCAGGTAGACAAAGAAGGGAATGAAAAAACTAAAAAAAATTGGACCTTTATCGCTGTGTTAAATAATTATAAATTTAAAAAGCTATTCATGATCTCAAGTTTGCGAATCTCTCTCTTATTGAGACCATGGTCGCAAGTTTTCAAAAAAAAAGTGAAAGAAACAGAATCAAATCTGGAAAAAAATATAACTATTAAAATCCACAAACCCTAAAAAAATTGCTTTTTTCCCCATTACCTTTTTCCGCGGATGATTTCTTTGGCGCCATATGTAGCAAATATATTTTAAAAACTAAGAAATTTTGTGAAACAATAGCACTAATCTCTTCAGAATGATCAACTGAAAATTTAGATCTATAAATTTTTGTGAAAGGAAATGTTTACATACGGTGAAAAGTTGTGAGGGAGGGTATTTTCGTCAAATACACTGTTGAGGTGACTGATAGTAAGTCGGGCGGGATTTCTCTGGTTGTTGTCCGTCAAAATTAATGTCAATTTCGTGGCTATTATGTTGCCACGTCCCGCCGGCTGAGAAACTCTCTAAGGCGTCAGTTGAGGTACAGTAACCCCTATACTGTACCTCAACTGACGGCTGAGAGAATTTCTCAGCCGGCGAGACGTGGCAACATAATAGCCACGAAATTGACATTAATTTTGGCGGACAAAACCAGAGAAATCCCGCCGACTTACTATCAGTCACCTCAACAGTGTATTTGACGAAAATACCCTCCCTCACAACTTTTCACTGTATGTAAAACATTTCCTTTCACAAAAATTTACAGATCTAAATTTTTAGTTGATCATTCTGAAGAGATTAGTGCTATTGTTTCACAAAATTTCTTAGTTTTTTAAAATATATTTGCTACATATGGCGCCAAAGAAATCATCCGCGGAAAAAAGTAATGGGGAAACAAAAGCAATTTTTTTAGGGTTTGTAAATTTTAATAGCTATATTTTTTTAGATTTTATTCCATTTTTTTAATTTTTTTTTTAAAACTTGCGACCATGGTCGCAAATAAGAGAGAAAGATTCGCAAACTTGCGATCATGAATAGCTTTTTAAATTTTTAAATTTTGTAACACAGCGACAAAGGTCCATTTTTTATTCAATCCCTTTTCTATCTACTTGGGTCGCAGTTGTTTGAATTAGCGTTTTAAATCTATGTGACCTTGGTCGCAGAGCTTTAAAAATTATTATTTTATTCCCTTTTCTGTCGGTTTGAGTCGTAGATGTTTGAATTAGCGTTTTAGATATATGCGACTTTCTGTCGACTTGGGTCGCAGTTGCTTGAATTAGCGTTTTAGATCAATGCGACCTTGGTTGCAGAGTTTTTAAATTTTTTTCTATTTCCCTTTTCTGTCTACTTGGGTCGCAGTTATTTGAATTAGCGTTTTAGATCTATGCCACCTAGGTCGCAGAGTTTTAAAAATTATATATTTTTAAATTATTCACTTCAAATTTTTTAAAGATTTTTTTACTAAGACTCTACGACTGATGTCGCAATGTTGTCGTTCAATCTCTCCTTGTTGGGCCTATGGTCGCAGTCTGTTATCTAGGTTATCGTGATTGAATATTGCGATCCTGGTCGCTGTATGATGATACAAAGGTCCCTTCATGATAAATTATTTAGGGTAATTACAAAATTGCAGTGTGACTTTGATCGCAATGTATTATATTCTACTAACTTGGATTAACTGGATACTGACATATTACACTACGACCTTGGTCGCTGTATGATATAATGTGAATTATTTTGTTTAATTAGAAAATTGCGACCGGAGTCGCAGTGTAAAATATCATTCGACCTGGTCGTAGTGTATTATAATTATTAAATTCCGTTACGACCAAGATCGCAGTCTTATTTTTTTTATTTCTGTAAATAAACGTACTGCGACCAGGATTTTATAGTAATGTTTTTAATGTTTCTTCATCTATAGGTAAACAACAAGTGAAGGTTCGTCCTCTGAGATCGAGCCTAAAGCCTATGTGCAAATTCATTAAGAAATTCAAAAAGCACATTCAGGGCGATTTCGTAGATGCGATGAAGAAGACCCCGTTTGGTCCAATCTTCATGGCCTTCTTCAATGAGGAATTTGGAGCTGAAAAAGGTCTAAAATCAAACATCAGTGTACTGAAAATTGTAGACTAGTATGACAAGGATACAAGGATTTTTAGAATTAGGGGCAAACAAATTGAGTTAACAGTATAGGATATTGCCCTAACTTTTGGTTTACCTATCAATAGGGCGGATTTTATTATGAATAAGACATGTACAATGAAGGACAGAGGGGTTATAAAACATTATTTCTCTAATATAAAGAAGATCACGAAAGTGTCCATTGAAGAAGCTTTGGATGATATTCTGGTCAAGAAAAGAAGGAGTGAATTAGATGTGACCAAGGATGAACAGCTTGAGCAGCAAGTGACTTTAAATGAAATTATAAGAGACAGACAAAGACTTGCAGCTCAAGACTTTACGACAATAATCATCCTATATATGTCGGCCACTCTATTCTTTTCTGACAGTAAATGTACGGTGTCGGGGTATATTGTGAAACAGATTGCCAATATGCAGCTGATGAAGACAATATGCTAGCAATTCCTGATTGAGTCAATGGACATCTTCAGTTACACCATATATCGTAAGTATGAATATCATATTTGGCAAACATTATTAAAATTTCCTTATATATTGTCAATATTTGTGTAAACTAATGTAATTATACATTTTGCAGTATTGGCTCTGTGAAAGGGCTCCTATTTTTGAGCCGAGGTCTGGGTTAGAAGACAAAAGCCCACGGGCAGTAAAATGGGACCTCCAAAACATTAGCAGAGCTCTGGCTGAATTTGATCTAAATGAGCTTTGACGTACATATCGTAAGTTTTTAAATGTTAGCGACCATATATGGTTGATTATAATTTTATACATTAAAATGAAGTGCGACCACGGTCATAGTTCAACTTATGTGCAACACAATGGTGTGCGACCATGGTCGCATTTCCTTGATTACTCGCTGTAAATAAACTGCGACCATGGTCGCAGTTTATTTTTTTTCATCGCTATGTGTTGTGACCATGGTCGCGGTAAGGAGTTACTTGTCTGATTTAATGCTTATGACTGCAACCTAGGTCGCAGTTCCTTGTTAGCTATTCTAGTAAATGTTTCATTCATCTGCGATACAACTATAAGATTTCTATAAGATTTCAGTTTATTTTTTTTATTTCAGATTTTGTATCGAATGGCCAACATTTCTAATGATGACAGAACTATAATTGGCCTTCCTGTTGAAGGAGGATGAGGAGAAGAAGATATACATAATGAAGCTAACATCCCGGCGGAGACAGAACCAGAACCTGCCGAAATAGTTGAGGAACCAACGAGTGAACAAGAACCAACTATTGTAGGTTATTTGTCAGCACCACGGGATGAACAAGCTGAAGAAATTGAAATTTTGAGAAATGAAAATCAGTACTTGAGAGCATATGTTTATCAGCTAGAAAGAAAATTTGAAAAAATGGAGACTAAGAAAACTCTCAAGGCTGAATTAAAGAAAAAAAGAAGAGAGAGAAGAGAAAATTAAAAAAGCAGCAGAGAAAATTAAAAATGAAAGAAGAAGAAGAAGAGCTGCTGAGAGCAGCCACTGCTGCTGAGGAGAAGGAGAAGGAGAAGGAGAAGAGGAGGAGGGAAAAGGAGGAGAAGGAGAAGGAGAAGGAGAAGAGGAGGAAAGAAGAGGAGGAGCAGGAGAAGGAGAAGAGGAGGAAAAAGAGGAGGAGAAGAAGAGGCAGTTGAAGGCGCAGGAGGAGAAAAATTGTAAAATTCTAGAGGAGAAGAGGGAGAAAGAGGTGAAAGAGAAGAAGGAGAGGATGAAAGAAGATGAGAGGAAAAGGAAGGAGGAAGAGGAGAAAAAGCAGAAAAGGATGAGAGAGCAGATGGAGAAGTAGGCAGAAGAGCAGAAGAACAAAAAAAATGAAAGAGGAGGAATTCAAGGGTTCTGAGTTTGAATTAACTATTACTGGAGAAGATTTTCTCACTTTTCTTTAAATTTAACTCTACAGATACTTGAACTCGACAGAGCTTCTGAAGAAAAAATTCAAGAACAGACTCCGGCTCAGAAGCAAGTATTTAAAAGAAAAGTTTGGATTACTCTAAAGGAACGATAAAAAGGGGAGTCAAAGAACGCAAGCGCGCTGAAAGAGATCGCGATGACTCTGACTTCATTTATCCAAATCAAAAAAAGAAAATTAATGAAGATCCTTTTTCACAGCCTGCAGCTCAGACTTCTGCCACTGGTTTCGGCAACGAACAGATTTTAGACACTCAGTCAAAAATCAGGGAATTGACTGAAACCACTGCATACAGAATTTTGCAGTCACATCAACAAGCTCTCATCAAAAATTCTTGGACAAAGCCTTCTCTGAGTAAGTTATTTAATTTTATTTAAAATTATATCAAAAACTATTAGATATTTATATTAGAACAATCTAATTATTAACTTTTTTTGTTTTTCTTACAGTTCTACTACATATCAGGATACTGACAATGGAATAATTGTTATAAAAAATGACATTAAGGACCTGATGTTCAGTAGAGATTTAGATGCCAATATAATTCATTTCTACATGAAGCATCTAGAGAATAGAGGAGGATTAAAAAGTATATTCTTTCGAAACGAAGCTTGGGTAAACATCTATTTTCTCCTTTATAGTTAATATAAAAATCAAATTTCTAATTAACGTAGTACTTTCAAATTTTTGATGGTTAAAAATTCGACTAGTCGCCTTTGCTGCTGATAAGGCATAACGAATGTACTGCGACCTAAGTCGCAGTCGAGGTTATTATTAATCCTTAAGAATATCAATTGAGTAATGAAGGTTGCGACCTTTGTCGCAGTTGTAGGCGACATATTCTTAATCAATAACAACCCTACGACCTTGGTCGCAGTGCATGTTAATATAACAGACGTGGTTGCTAAGAAATCCTTAAAAATAAAACATGGATACTGATGAATGCGATCAAGGTCGCAGCGAAAAATATATTAACCAAAACACACTGCGACCATGATCGCAGTCTGTTGTCTTGTCAGAATAACATCTGATTTTCATATCATTTTTATATTTTTATTGCATTTTGAATTTAATTTTGTTGTTCATAGCACGGTGTTGTATCTAAAAGTAGAGATCTTGAAGATTATTTCATCAAGCAGTTGTTGAAAAACTGGATAATTGATGTGCAGTATATGTTCTTCCCGATCAATCACAAACACAGTGACAAGGAACCTGAATTTCACTAGACCTTATTGGTGTTTGATTGTCATACACAAGAGTGAATTTTTTACAACTCTTTGGTCCCAGCTAAAAGATCAAGTAATACATTAAAACTTTATCAAACAGGTGCAAGAACAATGGTGAGTTGATTTTTAATATTGCGATTACTGAATATTTACATTTAATTTGATTAATATTGATATTTTTTTCTATTGACATTGTAGAAAGAAAGGTTATTACAAATTTTTTAAATTGATTTCAATAAATTACTGAAAAAACATATATAAAATATGCAAGATGCCCCAACAAGCAAACAGGTTTTTTTTTCTTGTGACATTTACCTAACATATTTTTGCTTTTTTTAGTACAAAAATCTAATTTCATTTAATGATTTCTCTGTACAATTTTTAGTGTTGATTGCGCTGTATATGTATGCAAGTACATGGAAAGTATAGCATTTGGTAGTCTATCAGCTATTGATACTGTGACGGCTGCCAATGTACAGAGACTAAGAAGCGAGCTTGCGTACATGTTACTCGCAGACAGAGAGAAAAGTTGGGATGAAGAGACAAAAATTATAAGAAGGATGGTATTTGAAGACTGATAATTGACATAATTTTTTAATTATAATATTGTTAATTCATTGATGTACCTCATTTTTTTTATAAATGTAACAATAGATGTAAAACTGGTCTGTTGTTTTATTAATTTAATTTGTAAACATTTTTATTCATTTGTTATACAATCCACTGAGATTTCTTTATTTCCAT